>APFE031173444.1:200879-232776 GCA_000404065.3 Pinus taeda
CCAGTTCGCTCCACTCGTTCTCCCTGCCCATCCAACATCCAGTTATACCGAGCTCGGTCGGACGGTCACCGTCGTGCATCAGGTGTTCACCTACCCACCATCCCCACTGTCACCACCCCTCTCAGCATTTGGACTGCGTGCCTAAGTGACGTGAGGAGCCCGTTCTGCAGACGGGCGACCTTTTGCCTACCGCAGCGGAGCCATGGGATGAGCCTCATTCGAATCTTTGTTAGGGTAACTTCCTTAGGGGGTTCCCCAACCTTTGTCTCTTTGCTGCTTGGCAACCATTGCTGCTTTGTTTACATTGTTGCTCGACGACCATTGTTGATTTGCTGCCATAGTTTCTTCGTTGCCATTGCTTCTCGACAACCATTGTTTCTTTGTAGCTTTGTTTCTCAGCGACCTTTGTTGTTTTGATGCTCGAAGGCCATTGTTTCTTTCTTGCAATTTTTGCACGGGTTTACAAAGCTTCTTTTTTTTCCCTTTCCAGAAGGTCGTTCCAACGAAAAGAAACTTGGGTTCACAAGTATTTAAGGCGCCGATTTGATTTCAAACACTAACCGAGGTTTTTTCTCCATCTCAACTTAGGGTTTTGACATGGTGACTGGTCGTAGCCCTAAATACTCACAACTAGCCGTTGGTATACTTTTCTTCGACTTAGGGTTTTGACATGGTGACTGGTCGTAGCCCTAAATACTCACAACTAGCCGTTGGTATACTTTTCTTCGACATAGGGTTTTGACATGGTGACTGGTCGTAGCCCTAAATACTCACAACTAGCCGTTGGTATACTTTTCTTCGACTTAGGGTTTTGACATGGTGACTGGTCGTAGCCCTAAATACTCACAACTAGCCGTTGGTATACTTTTCTTCGACATAGGGTTTTGACATGGTGACTGGTCGTAGCCCTAAATACTCACAACTAGCCGTTGGTATACTTTTCTTTGCCATTGTTCCTTTGTTGCTCGACAACCATTGTTGCTTTGTTGCCATTGTTGCACGGGGTTACACATTTCTTTTCTTTCGACAAGGTCATTCCAGTGAAAAGAAAGATGGGCTCACAACGCAAAGTTTTTAAGGCGCCGATTTGATTTCAAACCCTATTTGAGGGCTGCGCCTCCATCTCCACTTAATTTTTCGAGACAATGCCCAGTGACAGCCCTAGACAGTCGTAGGTCGTTGTTGTTTTCCCAGTTTTTTGTCAGTAGCAAAAAGAAAGCATGGGTTCAGAAGGTAAAGTTTTTAATGTGCCGATTTGATTTCAATCCCTATATTTTTCAATGTTCTTTCTTTTCTCTTTAGATATCTACAGATTTCCTCGTTAGGGTTTTTGCTTCTGTTTATTTTCTCATCCTTACAGGTTCCCTAGAATGGAGTTTATTTATATATGTTCTTTTATTTATTTATTTTTTATCCAAGGCTTATATGAACATGTTTTCGGGGGAAGCGGGAGGGGCGGAGGAGCGGTGTGTGGCTGTTTAACAGACAGTGCAGGTTCACCGTGCAAGTTATCGAATTACTCCTCCATGCATGTTTTGTGTAACCAGTTTTCCTTCTTAAGCAGCAAGAAGGATTTCTTACACCCTCCAAGTTATTTGACCTATTTACAAATTAATTTATGTTTCATGATGACCTATTTACAAATTAATTTATGTTTCATGATTTCTCCCAGGGCAGATGTACTTTCCTAAGAACCTCTAGAAATATCTTTTGTATTTACCCCCCAAAAAAGTAGGGGTTTCCATACTATGTAAAATTTTCTGTTTTCAAACTATTTAATGTAAACAACGTCCACACATTGTTTTCAGCGCCAAATTTCTTTTCTTTGGAAGTTATTTAATGTAAACATTGACTATATTTTTTTCTTGGCCCGAAATATTTTTTTATTGAAATTATTTAATGCAAATAAGGTTTACATTTTTTTCTCTCCGCCCCAGACAATGCAAATAAGGTTTACATTTTTTTCTCTCCGCCCCAGACAATGCAAATAAGGTTTACTTTTTTTTCTCTCCGCCCCAGACAAATAAAAATTTGCATTCAAATTTTTTTCGTAACAAATTGACATTAGTTTTCCTATTTCCCCACTTAATTTCTTCGGCAACAAAATGAAGGGATTATTAATGTAAATAATTCCTATATTTTTTTCCTCTCCCCAAATTCTTTCAATGTTTTTTCGCGCCCCAAATTCTTTTCTCCAGAAATTATTTAATGCAAATAATCTTCACATTTTATTTACCGTCGCCAAATACAAAAAAAAAATTCCATTTAAATTTCCTTTAAATCATTTAATGTAAGTAATATTTACATTTTTCCTTTAAATCATTTAATGTAAATAATATTTACATTTTTTTCGCGTCCCCCAACATTTTTTGTTTGCAAAATCTTTTGTATAAATAATATTTAGTTTAATCTCTTGGGTCCAAAATTTTTAAAATGCATGTCAATTTTTATCACACTTTTGGATGTAATTCTCAAAACATGTTTTGTACACAAATGTTTTTGTGTGCAAACTATTTAAGGTGAATAAGGTTTATATTTGTTTCGGCCCCAAATTAGTTTGTTTTTTCAATTTATTCACTCTAAATAATCTTAACATTTTTTCGACGCCCCCAAATTTTTTTTGTTTAAAAAATATTCAATGTGAAGAATGTTAACATTTGTTTCTCTGCACGAAAATTTGTATTTGTTAAAAAAACAAAAATAAATTACTCACAGTTTTGAGGGAATCTCTGGAAATATGTTTTCTATCGTTTCCCCCACAAATATAGCGGTTTCCAACATTCGCATTTTTTTATGAGTTACGAAAAAAATGGTCATTTCTCAAAATTCCAATTCCATTCTCTGACAATTTATTTCTCCATGAAAAAACCAAATTTTCTCTTTCTCCTCGTAAAATGGTCCTTTCTCTAAATTCCATCCTCTCACGATTTATTTCTCCATAAAAAGAAAAGAACACAATTTTCTCTCTTTCTCCTCAATAGTGTTTTTTCTTTTTTCCCTTTTTCGCGCAACATGTTAATATTAACTATTTTTGGCCTCTAAATAAATTTTAAGTTCTTTGTTGTGTAAAATTTCTTTCCATTCTCTCACAATTTTTTTCTCCATAAAAATAAAAGAATCAAATTTTCTTTCCATTCTCGGACAATTTATTTCTCCATAAAGAGAAAAGAATCCAATTTTCTTTCTCTTTCTCTTCTGCATGGTTTTTTTTTCCTTTTTCACACAACATGTTAATACTAGCAATTGCATCGGATTGGATGTTGCGGACGAAACACAGTAAGGCAGAGGCATATGAAAGGATAGAATTAAATTGTTGCTCGTAGCGTAGGAAAGAGTAGCATTAAATTGTTAGTCATAGAATTAAATTGTTACTCTTCTATGATCATAGTGAAAGTGTCACTGTAATGTACCTACCTACAGCATATAATCTTACCATGAAATTTTTATAAAACTTTACATATAATCTTTACATAATGATTAAATATCAAATACTCCATTCATGAAATAACACAAAATTTGTTTTTGGGTTGACGGAAAAACTTTCCAGTAGAAGTTTTTGGCGATGGCATTAATGCTAGGTACTTTCATCCCTTTGCCATCAGCTGCCTATGTTGTCTTCTCTTAACATCTAGCTTGGAAATTTATTTTTCACCGGCTCTGTCATGTGATGGGGTATGGGCCAGCATACACTCTGAATTCGAGCCCCTCGGGCTTCTCCCTTCATCGACGATGTGGATGAATCAATGCCCATCTGAGGGCTGTGCTTGGTTCGATGTATTCCACCCTTGTTTATCTGGTAGTGTGGAGTCTCTCTATCCATTTGCACTGGTTTTTGTTTCAACTCCACATTTTCTCCTTCGCGTTGAATGGATCAGAAGGTCTATGGACACCTCCGAGCTCAAGGCTAAAATCGACTTGGTTCTTGCAGTTGTAAGCGTCCACGTAAGGGTTTATCAATGCAGAATTCTTAAGTTTTTCAAATTTCCTTTCTGTCTAGTTATCTTTATATTTTGTTTCCAAATCTCTAACAATACTTTGTTTTCCTTTGTCCTTTGGTTGAGGGGATATGTTACCGGCCTGAAGATGTCACCAAAGGTCCTAAACAATGCTCCCCAGGTTCTACCCTTCAGTGCTGGCTATCGGGTAAGCGTCCTAAATTTTCTCCTAAAGGATTTCGATTTCTAGATCTGTTGTAAGTTGTAATTTCTGGGGTCATTGAGGTGAAGGGGTTCTTCCAATTTTCAACCCTTTGACCCAAGTTTTTTTTATGGTTTCTACCTCTTTTATTGTATCGGATTTGGTGGTGAATTCTATATGCTAATCAGGGTTTTCTCTGTGGTTCTTTCCAGGGTTAATGGGGTTTGATTTCCAGTTACTTCTCAGAACCATAGCCTTGGTTATCCTAGCGCACCATTAGTCTTGATATGCCCTTGACCTTGATCTTTAATTTTGCTGATACGCAATATATTTTATCCATTATAAATAAGAACTATTGAGGACATAATTTCTGGGTTGAACCCATTGTAGCTTACTTCAGTTTCTTTTTTTGTTGAGTACATTATCGTATTTTCTAGTTTCCGCTAGGGTCCTTGGGTCCAAAGTATATGTTAAATTTTAAAATGCATGTCGAGATATGCCAGAAACCTAAGTTTTATCTTTATGCTAAATAATGATGTAAACTTTAGGACTCTTTAAGTTATAAAATTTCTAAAGTTTACTTTATATTTAAATGCTCAGTTTCATTTCTAAGAAATGTTATTATGTATATTCTGTGTGTTTTTATGATGTTTCTAGGTATGCAGTCTCTACCATGGTTAACGATGGTTTAAGTTTAGTAGGCCTTGTTGAATATGGTATTTTATTTTAAGTTTAACCTTATGGTACTGCTAATCCTCTTGAGCATACAACATTCGTAACCTCTTATGCTTTTAATCCACTCCTCAGAGCTCTGTTTATGGTTTTTCTAACTTTTATCATTATTTACTTCACTGTCGAATGTTATTATAGCTACATGATTTACTTTCGAATGTTAATATAGCTACATGATTTAGTTCGTTATCGAATGTTAATGTAGCTACATGGATGTAGGAAAAGAAATGGTTTGGATTTGGGTTCGAAATACACTGCATTGCCTCTCTGCAAAATCTTTAAAAACTATCACAGTTATCTCTCCGCTAATTGTATTCCGAGGGTTTGAATCTACCCTCTAGATTTTCCTGCATTTTTTGTGTTTTGGCATGATTAAAGAAAGAGCTCTCGTATGGTAATTTTGTTAATTAACTATATGGATTCTTATCTTCTACAAGGACAATCTCCCGTTAAACCTGAGTCTGCTATATTCTTTGAACTCTACAAATAGTTTACGGTTAGTTAACTACAGACTTCTCATGCAGTTATTTCTAGTTAAAAAATAAAAAGAAAACTCTTACACAGACTACTATCTCATGTATTTGTAAGGTTAGTTAACTACAAAATTCTCATGCAGTTATTTCCAGTTCAAAAAAAAAAAAAAAAAACTCTTACACACACTACTATCTCATATATTTGTAAATATATATAGGAGAGGACACCCATTCTTCCTCTCAGATTCCTCTATTGTTCACTGTAAAGATAGGCCTTCCACTTCTCTTTTAACAGAAGTATGACATATGATAATGTTCACACATCAGTTTCCCTTAGAGGTTTTCTTTACTTATCTAGTCTTTCCAGCTGGTAAAGATCTCCTTGAAGGCTCACCCGAGCGTGGGACTACTGCTGCCTCTCAACCACCCAACCATGAGATTCATCTGTTAGGACCAGAATCTCCCCCCTAGCTTACTTGCTAGACAATAGTCTTCCACAAGTTACTTGCACATTGTGCAGGGCTATCTAATCATCACTGGACTTAACCTCCTTTCTCTTTCTCTGCCTGCCCTATAGTGCATATTTTCCTCCCCTCCCCTCCTTTTCTTTGGAAATTCTTCTAGTTAGGGGAGGTAGTTAGGGTTGCAATCACAACAAATGTCTTTTCCCCAAGGGAAAACATCCTCCTTGAGAAGTTACCAGCTCTTAGAGGAAAAAATTTCTTATCTCTCATAATAAAAACAAATATTATTAAATTTCTAATAGATAATAATATGAGATTCAATTTATATTTACCATAGTAAAACCAAATATTTACATTTTTCCCACGGCATTACATCTCCTCCTCTTGAAATTGGACATTGTCCCGATGTCTTTTAGCCATGAACAACCCTGGATAAGCTTTTTTCGTGAGCTCTTCATCTTCACAGCTGGCCTCATTAGGCCGAAAGTGTTGCCACTACACTTTTACTTGGGTAATAGCTCGTTTCTGCAACATTACTTCTCTCCTGTCAAGCATGTTCAACGGCTCGACCAAGATTTCTCCTTCCGGCTCAACCTAAAACATGCAACATCTTAAATCAGTTAAAAAAAAAAAAAGTCATTTAGATTGATCTACCAGAGCTATTTCTTATCTGTATATCCTGCCAACTGATTACATTCTTAGGATCATAAACATATTTTTTTAACATGGAAACATGAAAGACATTGTGGACCCGTGTATGACTCAGCAAAGCGAGCTGGTATGCTACCGGCACAATTCTTGCTAATACCTAAAAAGGTCCACAAAATCGGGGTGCCAACTTAGCGCACCCGCTCCATTGTAATGTGCTCTTTTTTGCTCGAATTCTCACATACACATGGTCACCAACTTGATACTCCTTAAACATTCTTTTCCAGTCAGCAAAGTTCTTTTGCCTATCGTGAGCTGCCTTTAGGACCATACCTTCTTAACCATTTCATCCATTTCCTTGAGCATTTCAAGACCTAACATTAATCTATCTTCTAGTCCACCCCAGCTTGAGGGCGTGTGACACTTCCACCCATACAATAATTCAAATGGTATCATTTGCAATGATTTATGATAGCAATTATTGTAGGCGAATTCGACCAAGTGCAGATAATCTTCCCACTTGGTTAGTTGTTGCATTACATATGCTCTTAACATGTCTTCCACCACCTCATTCACCAGTTCTATTTGTCCGTCAGTTTGAGGGTGATAAGTTGTACTGAAATTCAGCTGAGTCCCCAATTCCTCAAACAATGTTTTCCAAAAGATCGATGTAAATTTTACATCACAGTCTGAAGTTATTGTTTTTGGTGACCCATGCAGCTTAAATATATTCTGCATAAAAACATGGGTGATCTACACAACTATGTAAGTAGATTGCACAGGTGTAGAATGTGCTGATTTACTTAACTTGTCCACCACCACCATGATGGAGTCGTTATTTTTCTTTGACTTGGGCAAACCCATTATGAAGTCCATGGAGATGGTTTCCCACTTCCATTCCAGAATGGATAATGGTTGTAATAACCCCACAGGGTGTTGGTGTTCTGCTTTAATTTACTGGCACTCTAGACAATGTGCCAAGTATTCAGCCACATCTTTCTTAATACCCAACCAACAATATCCTTTTTGAAGTGCAGTGATCATTTTTTGATATCCTGGGTGTCCAACATAGTGACTTTTATGATATTCATCCAAAATCAAGTTTTTAATGCTGTTCTGATTGGGCACATACAGCCTTTTCTTATAACACAACATTCCAGCAGCATCCAAAGCATAACCTTGCTATTTTTCCTTATTGGTTGGGTGTTGAACTTCTTGTTTTATTTGCTGATATGTGGCATCTTGATCTGTTGCCTTTCTAATCATTTCTTCCAAGGGGCTTTTCCCTTCACTGCAAGAAATCTCATATAGACATTGTAATTTCTGACTTAAAGTGTTCACCACCCGGTTCTCTTTCCCTTTCAAATTCTTCATCTCGAAATCGAAACCACTTAAGAAATCCACCCACTATGCTTGCCTAGCATTTATGGTGGGCTGCCTAAAATGATTGGTCAGACTGTGGTGGTCTGTCAATAATAAAATTTTCTTCCCATAAGATAATGTCGCCACATTTTTAAAGCGTGAATGACAGCTGCCAACTCGAGATCATAAGCGGAATATTTCTGCTCATGCTCTTTAAATTTTCTTGACTTGTAAGCAATTACCTTCCCTTGCATTAAAATGCCTCCTACCCCTTCCTTACTTGCATCCGTGCACACGACATAATCTTTACTAGGATTGACTATGCTTAGAATGGGTGTGGTGGTGAGTAGATGCTTAAGTTGCTAAAAACTTTTTTGGCATTCTGGGGCCCACCTAAAGGTTCTTCCCTTTTTCTGTAAGGAAGTGATTAGATAATCTACTCTCGAACATCCTTTTACAAACCGTCTGTAATAACTTTCTAGTCCCATGAAGGATCTGATATCTGCCACATCCTTTGGTACCGACCATTCCATTATGGTCCTTATTTTTTCGGGATCCACCACGATCCCTTCTTTAGTGATTATATGCCCCAAATATTGTATTTGTTCCTTAAAGGAATCACATTTTTTGAACTTGGGATATAATTGGTGTTCTCAGAGGGTTTTTAGTACCAATCTGAGGTGCTCCTTATGCTCCTCCATAGTTCGGGAATCTATCAGTATATCATCAATAAAAATCAGCACAAAATTATCCAAATACTGATGGAATATGTTGTTCATTAAACACATAAAGGTTGCAGGGGCATTGGTTAACCCAAAGGGTAACACCACAAACTCATAATGTTCATATCGTGTTCTAAAAGCAGTTTTAGCTATGTCTTCTTCTTTAATCCTGATTCGATGATATCCTGATCGCAAATCAATCTTTGAGAATATTGTTGCTCCTTTTGCTTGATCAAAAAGTACATTAATACAAGGTAGAGGATACTTATTTTTGATTGTCAATTTATTCGGGACGATAATCCATACACATGCGAAGGGTCCCATCTTTCTTCTTAATGAATAACACCTGGGCTCTCTAAGGTGACACATTGGGGCGAATAATGGTTTTGTATAACAGCTCCTGTAATTTCAGTTTTAACTCTGTCAATTCTGGTGTGCTTATTTTGTGGGGTGCTCTGAACACCGGGGCTGCTCCTAGCACCAATTCAAGGGTAAAATCTATGTCTCTCTTCGGTGGCAATCTGGGAATCTCTTCTGGAAACACATCAGCAAATTCTTGTATCACAGGAATGTTTTCCAATGTGGTTGTTTTATTTTTTGAGTTGGCATAACCCACTTGGATGGCATAAATCTGACATCCTTTCGTAATGCATTTTGCTAACTGAGAGGCGGTTATTAGCCGAATCTACACTGGCTGCTTAATTCCTTGCATCTCTTACTTTGCTCCAAGCTCACCTTTGTAACAGATAGTCTTTGTTTTATAGTTAATTATGGACCAGTGTTTTTCTAACCAGTTCATACCAATCAGTACATCATACGAATCAAGGGGAAGCACGTTTAAATCTGCCATCACTGGTTGTCCTGCTATCTTTGAAGGGCAGTTATTGACCTCAACAAGCACTCATCTCTTTGCCCCTGTTGCCAGTTGTACTAGGCAAGGGTCCTTAATTTAACCAGGTTGCATTTACAATGCTCCACAACCAAAGGACTAATATAACTTAACATAGCTCCAGGATCAATTAAAACAATTACAACAAGGTCTAAGAGCTTACCTTCAAATTCCACCATGGTCAGCTGGTACTCCGCTTGACGATCTTCCAAGGCAGCATTAATCTTTTGTAAACTACGTCCTACATCACCAACTATAGATGCTTCATAGACCTGGGAAAATTGTTCGGCTCCCTTTTGTTGAGGGCGGTTTTTTACATAATGAGGCCCACCACAGCCCCAACATTGCACTAGAGGCCTTGCTGTCCCTTCATAGTCTATTTTCTTGGTTGTTCACTCGTTTTGGACTCAATGGGTGGCTTTAATATAAGCGGATTATTTTGTATATTTCTGTTGTTCTACCCTTGGAAAATCCTTTGTTACCACCACCTCAATTTCCTTTATTATTTCCAATGAGTTTGTTTCTTTTCTTATCAACAAACCTTTTACCCAGGATTTCTCCCTTCTATTTGCTTTGCTAGTAACAAATCTATGCTTTACGTATTACCTCATCCATCATCTTTGCGTTGTCAAAATCAATTCTTTCCCTCATGTTCAAAGGCGTACTACTGACGAACCTCTGTACTTTAGCCTTTTCTCTCAGATATAAGGTACATAATGGAGCAATGAAGTAAACCAAGTGATAAATTCATCCATAGTTCGTTGTCCCAGTCACAGGTCATGGAATTCTCTTGCTTTTTCATCATAGAAACGTTCAGTCAGGTATCTTTCCTTAAAGTATTTTCGAAAATTTTCCCAAGTTATATTCTGTTCACTTACTCCTCTTACAATCTTAACTTCTTCCCACCATAGGGTGGCTTTTGCCTGTAATTGGAAAATGGCCAACTATGACTTGAGGTTGTGATCGTATTCATATAGCTCGAAGTATTTTTTCATATTAATCAACCACGCCTCAGTTGCTTCCTCCAATTCTCCATCTAAGTGTGACGGTTTGATATTACAAAACTCACCTTGCAACTCTACCTGTTTCCTTTTTGATGTCTATTACTTGGAAGCATTATCAGATCGTTCCTCCTCCCTTCCTTCTGACTCTTTTGGTTTTGTGTGGTGATTTTGCTCCTTCGACACCCTTTGCTGCTCAACGCAGGGATTCAGCGGTTGATGATTCTGCTTGTCAGATAGGCTCTTTACGATCCTTTCCTGTTCAATGGTTAACCTCGTGTTATCCTCCCGCAATCAAGCCATTTCATTTTTCAATTCTTGTATTGTCTCTAATATTGCAAGATTCGTATTGCAAGCCTCCTCTTCAAGCTGTACCCATAATTCTAGGTTATTTTCAGGGCCTGTTGTAGGTCCCTGCCCCACCACAAACCTATGTGAAACACTATCTGCTCTTCTCATATTGGTGGTCTCATGTTTTCCTGTACTTAACATAAGAAAAGTAACAGAAGAAGGGTTAAGTCATTAGCTGTTTTTCTTTAAATACTCAATAGAAATGAAAATAAAATGAATACACTTTATTTGTTTATTTCCCACAGGCCACAATTTTTGAAACTTGGCTTTGATACCACTTGTAATGTACCTACCTACATCATATAATCTTACGATGATTTTTTTTTACATATATGTCAAACCTCATTCAACCTCAAACTTGGATATTAAATTTTACATAAAATCTTTACATAACGATTAAATATCAAATACTCCATTCATGAAATAACAAAGAATTTGTTTTTGCGTTGACGAAAATAATTCCCGATAGAAGTTTTTGGCAATGGCATTAATGCTGGGTAGTCTCACCCCTTTCCCATTAGCTGCTAGCGTTGTCTGCTCTTAACATCTGGCTAGGAAATTTATTTTTCACCACCTCTGTCACATGATGGGGTATGGGCCATCGTACACTTTGACTTCGAGCCCCTCTGGCTTCTCCCTTCATCGACGGTGTGGATGAGTCAACGCCCATCCAAGGGATGTGCTTGGTTCGATGTATTCCACCCTTGTTTAGCTGGCAGTGTGGAGTCTCTCTATTCATTTGCATTGGGTTTGGTTTCATCTCCGCCTCTTCTCCTTCACGCTAAATGGATCAGAAGGCCTATGGACACCTCCGAGCTCAAGGCTGTAATCAACTTCTTTCTTGCAACTGTAAGCGTCGTGGTAAGGGTTTATCAATGCATAATTCTTAAGCTTTTTGAATTTCCTTTCTCTCTGGTTATCTTTATATTTTATTTCCAAATCTATAATAGTACTTTGTTTTCGTTTGTCCTTTGGTTGATGGGATATGTTACCGGCCTCAATATGTCACCAGAGGTCTTGATTGATGCTCCCCACGTTCTACCCTTCAACATTGGCTATCGGGCAAGCATCCTAAATTTTCTCCTGAAGGATTTCGATTTCTAGATCTATTGTAAGTTGTAATTTCTGGGGTCATTGAGGTGAAAGGGTTTTTCTAATTTTCTGAACCCTCTGACAAAAGTTTTTTTATGGTTTCTACCTCTCTTATTGTATCAGATTTGGTGGTGAATTCTATACGCCAGTCAGAGTTTTCTCTGCGACTCTTTCCAGGGTTAATGGGGTTTGATTTCAGGTTATTTCTCAGAACCTAGCCTTGGTTATCCTGGCGCACCGTCAGTCTTGATATGACCTCGGGCTTATTCTTTAATTTTGCTGATACACTGTATATTTTATCCATTATAAATAAAAACTGTTGAGGACATAATTTCTAGGTTGAACCCACTGTAGCTTATCCAGTTTCTTCTTTCGCTGAGTACATTCTTGTATTTTCTAGTTTCTTCTTGGGTCCAGAGTATATGTTAAATTTTAAAATGCATGCCGAGATATACCAGAACCCTAAGGCTTCTCTTTAGGCTAAATAATGATCTAAACTTTAGGACTCTTTAAGTTATAAAATTTCTAAAGTTTATTGTATATTTAAATGGTCAATTTCAATTCCAAGAAATGTTGTTATGTATATTCTACGTGTTTTTATGAGGTTTATGGGTACGCAATCTCTAGCACGGTTAACGATGGCTTAAGTTTAATAGGCCTTGTCGAATATGGTATTTTCTTTTAAGTTTAACCTTATGGTACTACTAATCCTCTTGAGCGTACAACATTCATAACTTCTTATGCTTTTAATCCGCTCCTCAGAGTTCTAGTTATGGTTTTTCTAACTTCTATCATGATTTGCTTCACTATCCAATGTTATTATAGCTACATGATTTACTTCGGTATCGAATGTTAATATAGCTACATGATTTACTTCGCTATTGAATGTTAATATATCTACATGCATGTAGGAAAAGAAACGGTTTGGATTTGGGTTCGAAATACATGCAAGACTACATTGCCTCTTTGTAATTTCTTTAAAAACTATCATAGTTGTCTCCCTATTGATTGTGTTCTGAGGGTTTGAATCTGCCCTCTATATTTTTCCTGCATTTTTTGTGTTTTGGCATGATTAAATAAACAACTCTCGTATGGTCATTCTGTTAACTAACTATATCGATTATTATCTTCTACGAGGATAGTCTCTCGTTAAACCTGAGTCTACTATATTCTTTGAACTCTATAAATAGTTTATGGTCAGTTAACTATAGACTTCTCATGCAGTTATTTCCAGTTCAAAAGTAAAAATAAAACTCTTACATAGACTACTATCTCATATATTTGTAAAGACATACAGGAGAGGACACCCATATTTTCTCTCGGATTCCTCTAGTTCACTATAAAAAAGGTCTTTCGCACCGCTTTTAACAGAAGTATGATACATGATAAAGTTCACACAGTAGTTTCCCTCAGAGGTTTTCTTTACTTACCTGGTCTTTCCAGCTAGTAAAGATCTCCTTGAAGGTTCACCTGAGCCTGGGTCTACTGTTGCCTCTCAACCACCCGACCATGAGATTCGTCTTTCAGGACCAGAATCTCTCGGCTAGCTTACTTGCTAAACAATAGTCTTCCACAAGTTACTTGCACATTGTGCATGGCTATCTAATCGTCACTAGACTTAGCCTCCTTTCTCTTTCTCCGCCTGTCCCTATAGTGCAGATTTTCCTCCCCTACCCTCCTTTTCTCTGGAAACTCTTCTAGTTAGGGGAGGTAGTTAGGGTTGCAATCATAGCAACTGTCTTTTCCCCAAGGGAAAACTTCCTCCTTGAGAAGTTTCGAGCTCTTAAAAGAAAAACATTTCTTGTCTCTCTTAATAAAAACAAATATTATTAAATTTCAAACAGAAAATAATATCAGATTCAGTTTGTATTTACCATAGTAAAACCAAATATTTACATTTTTCCTGGGGCATTACAGTCACCAAATCTTTTCAAATGGTGTAAGTAGATTTTCGAGGGGCTCTTAGGAATTGCATTGTTGACATCACAAGAGTATCCACAATATAAGGTTATCTCTTTTTGGTTATTTAGTGTACTTGCCAAAGAATACATTGTAAAGATAGAAAATATCTATATCCTTAGCAATTATTGACAAGAAGACCCTGATTTGGTCTTTTGGTTAAATATCCATATGTATTTACACTTGAAACACTTCTGTTTGAAGTATTCTCCTACTTGAATGGTTGGAATTTATCCACACCCTATTTGTATATCCCAAATTAATTTGTATTCAAGATTTCTTGCAATTGATATAGCTTTGTTGTGTTTCATTGTTCCCCAATTCAAACTCTAGCAAACATTTGTATCATTATGTTTTTGATCAGTATGTGGACGAGACGTGATCTGCATGGAATTATTAGGGTAATTGAGCTAATGACATAATTCAAAAGTTTTCCATGATACAATAGTTGGTTATACAGGTCTATGTGAAGCCGCTCTAAATCAATATTACAAACAATACAAGAAAAAACCCAAGCATAGGAAACATACTGCTCCCATGTGGGTGCATTTCCATAATTTTGACTTATGCATTTGAAGTATCGAAGGCCCTCATCCACCAAAACTGCATGATTGTATGTCGATAAGATACTAATGAAGGTGACATTGTCTCACTTTTTTCCTACTTGTTGCATTTTGGTGAAAAGTTAAGTTTCATCCTCACCATACCCATGCTTTCAATACACTCCAATCATTGTACTCCATGAGACCTTGTCCTTTTTCGACATTCTATCAAAACATTTGTCGTGCAACTCCTAAATTTCAACATTTAGCAAACATGTCCACAAGATCATTTCCCACAGAAATACCAAACTCTATTCCACTTTTAATTTTGTAAACATGGATCCACGGACCTTGTTTCCTAGCTGCTAGATAAGAACATGTTGGAAGCACACTCAACATAGTAATAGAATTGGGTTTAACTACAATGATTTACATTTCATCAAAGAGTACCAAAGCTTCATTTGAAAGTCCATTCTACATGTGCTTAAAAATCTTGGCATTCCATGAGACCACATCTTTTAGAGATTATCTTTTAGAGATTTTTTGGAAAATATTGCGCTCAACCTGAATTTTTCCAAAATTGACATACACATCTACAAGGAAATACAAGGAAATTCCCCACAGAAAAATTTGATTCAAGTCCATTTCTAATAATATAATCATGGATCTTCTTTCCTTCATGCAGACAGGTTAAATGACCACATGAAGGGAGTACACTCATAATGGTAGCTGAATTGGGCTTCAAATTGGCCATTTCCATTTGACAAAAGAGTCTCAATGCTTCAATAGATTTTCCAATAAGAACATAACCCACAACCATTGCATTCCATGAAATCAAATCTCTTAAACATTTTGTCGAGAAATTGTCAAGAAAGCTTTGTTCTTCCACACTTAGCATACATGTCCATAAGTGCAGTCCCCACAAAAATATCTAATTCAAATCTTCTCATATTAATATAATCATGGATCCACATACCCTATTGTAGTTGATAACACACTAACCATGGTAATTGTGTTGGGTTTGATGTCTGCTAGCTACATTTGATGAAAAATGGTTAAAGGTTTATTGGAAAATCCATTATGGGCTAACCCAAAAATTACTGCACTCCATGAAACTACATCCCTTTTAGACATTTTGTCAAAGACTTTTTTTCTTCTACATAGTCACACTTGGAGTACATGTCAACGAGGGTTGTGCACACAAACATCAAATTCAAAGCCATTTCTAATAATGTGATGATGAATCTCTTTACCCTCTTGCAAAGCTTATAACCCATCTTGTTGCATTTGATAATTCAACCTTATAACCTTCTCATATAGCCCTTTCCGACATATTCTCTGATGATGGCACTCCATATAATCACACCTCGTTAGTTTATTTTGTCAAACACTTGGTGTGCATGTAAAATACTTCCAGGTTGTGCATACATACAAGTTTGAATCCTAAAAACAAATTTTCCTCCTCAAATATGTTTATCAAGATGTGGGAATGAACTTGTTTGAATCCTAAAAACAAATTTTCCTCCTCAAATATGTTTATCAAGATGTGGGAATGAACTTGTTTTCCCTCTGATAATGCATGTGTATTTCGTCCAACACTTGGCGTGCATCCAAAATATTTTCAGATTGCGCGTACATACAAGTTTGAATCCTAAAGACAAATTTTTGTATTTTGTCAAACACTTGGTGTGCATGTGCATCCAAAATATTTTCAGATTGTGCGTACATACAAGTTTGGATCCTAAAGACAAATTTTTGTATTTTGTCAAACACTTGGTGTGCATGTGCATCCAAAATATTTTCAGATTGTGCGTACATACAAGTTTGAATCCTAAAGACAAATTTTTGTATTTTGTCAAACACTTGGTGTGCATCCAAAATATTTTCAGAGTGTGCATACAAGTTGAAATCCTAAAACAACGTTTCCTCAAATATTTTTATTAGGATATGAGAATGAACTTGTTTATCCAAAATATTTTGAAATTGTGCATACATACAAGTTTGAATCCTAAAAACAATATTTCCTCAAATATTGTTATCAGAATGTGGGAATGAACTAAACTTGTTTTCTCTCTGATAACGCATAGCTATCTACACAAAATTATTTGCAATAGATCATCATAACCGAAAAATCGTCCGTACTACTCAATTTTTAATTTATCACATTACCACACCACTCAAATTTCAATTTGTTCTTGACCTATCACACCCAACCACTTACAATTACATTATAAAACACTAATCTCACAACTCAATTTTCAATTTATACTTGGCATATCATACCCAAACATATCTTTTAATTTTCAATTTATACTTGGGATATCATACCCAACCTTATTTTTTAATGTTTTTAAACCTTACCATTAACTTATTACAATTACATTATAGAACATTCATTTCATCACATGAACAATCTAAAACGCTTGCCAATACCAACAACTAAGTGTTAGTTTATATCTATTAATATAGAACATTCCTTAATTATAGTATAGAACATTCATTCATGCCAATAACCACACTCAACGTTAATTTGTATATATGAATTACAGCATAGAACATTCATTCATTCTCTTGCAAATCAAAAACACGTGGAATACACAGAAGTCATTGTTAATTTATATCACACTATGGCCATAGCTAAATCCAACGCAAAATAATTCAGAAATTCCAATGTTTAAAAAACCATAGCCTACCAACCTCCTTTTTCAGAAGGATCAACGTTAAATTACAACAGAAATTACAAATATTTTCATCTCCAATAAAACCATTAATCAACTTATATAATAACAATACAACAGAATTTTGGTAGAGGGCAGAAGAATCATTCAATTGGTCTTGACTGAGTGATAATTCATCTCCATTAAATACATCAACACAGTTCTACTTCTTGATGTCAATTCTAATTAAAATTAATTTATGTTTACAGTGTTTACAGTTTAATCAATTCAAATATCAGATTTGCAGTTAGAAATAGAACTGCATCATCTTATTTCTAGGCCTTCTCTGCGGCAGGCATTACCCTTTCAGTTTAGGGTAAGTCGCCCACTTTATAGCCTTATCAAAGGAAATCCTCTTGGGAGGATCTACTTTCTTTGTAGGTACCGCCTTTCTATTAGGCATTGTTGCCTTCTCTTCCTTCTTAGGGGACATTGCAGGCTTTGGGTCGGGGACTTTAGGAGCCTTAGCTACATTGGTGAGTGTTTTAGCCTTCTTGGGCCCAGAGGCGGCCCTTGGGCTTAACTGCGAGCTTCTTGGCCGGGGCTTTAACTTTTACAAGCTTGGCCTACTTGGGCTTCACGGGCTTCTTCAGATCCTCCGAAAGCTTGAAGGAGTTCTTGACCTTGATGAGCTTGCCAGATTTGGCAAGATTTCTTAGTTGAACTGCTAGCAGCTTCTTAAAATTGGCAGGGTGTTGGGACTGGTACTTGCTGCCAACATAAGCTGTTATGGCATACTGACTATACCCGGTTCTCTCCTTCAAAGAAGTAATCGCCTCCCTACTTATCTGCTAAAAAGTGAAAAAAGGGAACATGAGACTCCTGCGTTCAAAACCTTTTTAAAATTCGCGGGGAGTTGGGATTGGTACTTGTTGTCAATATAGGCTATTATGGGATACTGGCTAGACCCAGTTCTCTCCTTCAAAAAAGTAATCGCCTCCGTGCTCATCTAGTAAAGAAGGGAAAATGAGACTCCTGCGTTCAAAACCTAATGTGAGAAAAAAAATTCAGAGGCCAAGAATTGAAACCTAATAATACGTGGGATGAGAAGGTAGTGGTTCCAATCCCTTGGAAGCCCTCGACTTATGTTCTTTGACCGCATTGCCGACTACAGGCTTTGCAGTTGCCTGAGCCAAAGCCGTTGTCCAGAAAACCCGTTATTAGTAAGGCACAAGATCTGAAGGCTGTAAATAAAGTTCAGAGACAAAAGTTGTCCAGAGAGCGAACCTTCAATTTTTCAAAGGGCATTGCGTCATTATAGCTTATTTCTACTGAGATTGAGATACTGAAGAGTATATAAGGCCGAACACAATCAGCCACATAGAAGGAAAGGGTCCAGAGAGCTCGTTGCTGCTAAAATCAATGTATTCCGTAGAATACAACAGCAAGAGGCCACTGTCAATGGGACCGCTAAGCTTATTCAAATGCAAACCTAGCTGGCGCAACTCTCTAACCTTCTGGAAACCCTTGGGGATTATGTCGGTCAGATTGTTTGATGACAGGTTCAGGTAAATTAGGCGTTTCAGAGCGATTAGGGCATTGGGAGTTCTTCCATAAGAAAAATTATTCAAAATATCTGTCGACTTGTACTTGTACAAATTCCATGGTGATACAAAATATTTACATAATTGTTATTGTACAGATGTCGTGCTCATATAAAATATATAAAAAATAGTTACATCTGTAAATTTACAGATGTCACCCTTGTATGAATATAGTAGACTAAAAATTGAGGTGCACTGATTCAAAAAGGCCTATCGGGTTAAAAATATCAGGCTAAAAATGACTAATTTCAAACTTGATGGTAAAAATGATTAATCTCAAACTTTAATGTTCAAATTATCTAAATATAGTGGTAAAAATGACTAATTTCAAATTTCATAGTAAAAATGATTAATCTCAAATCTTAATGGTTAATCAAATTATTTACTTGGTAGGTAGATTATATTATTAAAATTTTATGGTAAAAATGATTAGGGTGGAGCTTTAATTGTTAATCAAGTTATTTGGAGCTTTAATCCTTAATCAAGTTATTTACTTTGTAGGTGGATGTTGAAATTGTTTAGGAAAATGGTTGCAATGATTAAGATTTGTTTTAATTAGAAGTAGTGGGGTTAAAAAAAAAACCATATGATGATATCTCTATTTCCATATTGAGTGCAAAGCTAAATGTGGAAGAAAGGGTATACTTGCAAAATCACATTGGAATCTTCATTTCCATATTGGGTGTAACTATCAATTGATTGATTGGCATTTATAATGAGATTCAAAAAATATGAAACAATTACTATATCTAATAAAATTAATGATTTTCATTTTCCAAAATAAACAATATCCCATATTTCCATATTGCGTGCAATTTTCTATATGAAAGAAGGGTATATTGGCATCTTCATTTCCATATTGGGTGTAATTATGTCTCGATTGATTGGCATTTATAATGAAATTCAAAAATGTACAACAATCACTATATATATATCTATATCGTAAATGATTTTCACTTTCCAAAATATCAAATATGTGAGATTACTCTATAATAATGAATGAAATATTTATGCAATAAATTTCGTTAATCAAGTTGTCCATTAGGTGTGTAAATTGTTTAGGAAAATGGTTGCAATGGTTAAAGATAATCTTACTTAGAGGTAGAGGGGTTAAAAAAATAAAACCATATGATTACACCTTCATTTCCATTTTCGGTATAACACTCAATGTGGAAGAAAGAGTATACATGCAAAATCATATTAGAATTTTCATTTCTATATAACTATCAATTGAAGAAAAGATATACATGCACAATCATATTAGAATTTTCATTTCCATATAACTATCAATTGATTGATTGATCTTTATAATAATTCATAAATTCTGCAATAATCACTTTATATAATAAAATTAATGATTTTCATTTTCCAAAATATGAAACAAATACAATTTTTAGAGACATTGTGATTTTTTTCTTTAAAATATATTTTTGAATAGATAAATAAATTTAGCAATGGAAAACAAAATAAAGTTTTACAGACTAAACAACTAAATTATGATTTTAAATTGCCTTTCCAAAATGGATCATTTCCTCTATTATTTTTTGATAAATTAATAAATATGTTAGGAAAAAACTGGCTTTCCAAAATGGATCATTTCCTCTATTATCTTTTGATAAATTAATAAATATGTTAGGAAAAAACTAAAAATCTAAACCGTTATTCTTATTCCGATTACGGATTTTGAGAATAAGATTTTTTTTAATAAATTAATGAACAAATAGTTAAAAAAAGGGGCCATGTTGAATTATAGATTTTGAGAAGTTTGGAAATTAGATGAATAGTAATGACTTCTACTGTTTATTCTTATTCTAATTATATTTCGAAACTGTACTGTTTATTCTTATATTAATTATATTTTGAAATTCTATCAATAACAATAACATTAATTAATAACATCAATCGCTTATATTAATAACATCAATCGCTTATTTTATATATATATAGATATATATCCTACATTTTGAAAATATTTCATAACAAGAACAAGGGAGGCTGCGTAGCAGCTAGTCCCTGCTTTGAGTGGGAAGCGGCGCTGGAGCTTGTTGTTAATGCAGCTTAAAAGCCATCGATCCAATTGTGGTAGGGTTACGGGAAGAGCTGCCTATCCAGCGGGTGCTAGATGTTTGGCCGATTATCCAGTTGCCTATCCAGCGGGCGCCAGATGGTTGGCCGATTATCCAGTTGTACTTCAGCAGGATCGAATATAGGGAGAATAGAATTATTGCGTATCGCCTTATCCTGCCAGTGAGATGGTTGGACACCTGGAGGGGCAGTTTGCCTTTGCCCTATTTGACAAATGCACGAAAATGAAAACACACAGTTATTGCATGCCACCCACTTGTCCTCTACCATTTGCCATTTTAAGCATTTCTACACAGCCCTTTTCTGGTTTGGAATGGACGGAATGGACACTCCTGATCTGATCCGACGACAAAAGTCTTGAAAACAGTTTTAAATGAGAAATCTGTTCCATCGATCAAAGATACTTTGTTATCCAGCGCTACGGCTTCTGCACGGTAAATAACTCTTCTGCAGCTTTTAATTTTGGTTTGCTGTGAGTGTTTGGACGGAAGCTTCAGCAGAAAAATCTTGATATTCTTGTTCTCATCTGACAACATTTCAATGTTCAATTGAAAACCTTAGACTGAAAACGGAAAAGCTTTGAAGTCCAGCGCTGTAAATGTTGCAAATATGGTAGCTGTATATTGTCTTAATCTTTTGTATTAGACGTGTGTGTTTACGGTGGAAGAGAGGAAATCCAAAGAACAAGAGATCTTCGCAAATTAGACGTGTGCGTTTACGCTGGAAGAGAGGAAATCCAAAGAACAAGAGATCTTCGCAAATTATTGGTGAGCTAGATTTCAAGTTGGCCCGGTACGCTGCGCCATGCCGTAATTCAAACGGAGCCTCTGTGGATCATCTTTGAGAGAGACATGGTGATCCAGCTCAAAGAAGAGCTTATCATGAACAGCTACAAGACAATCGATGGCAGAGGCGCCAATGTCCACATCGCCAACGGCCCTTGCATTACGGTACAGTATGTGAGTCATCCACCACAAACCCTGCTGGAGGGCTTGGCAATGGGATATGATGAACATGACTCGTATTATCTTTTGTGTGCTCTGCCGTTCGCACTTGCTTTTTCGTGGGAGTTGGACGCTTTTGAGGATTTAATGTCGATTCCCTCTGAGTCCTATCCCTGTTCTTATTATGACTACTCTGTTTGGCAACAGCACAACAAAGCCCATGAATACGGCGTGTTCCCTGTTTTAAGAGCTTTAGTCCTGGTCGACATTGATACTGATCCCGAATGGATATGAATGAAGTTGAATATGAATGAAGAATAGAGGGCGCAACAGTTTTCATCATCTTATTCTGCAAATTCAGACACTTTGAACATTGCTGTCAATCCAAGCAAACGGAAAATGTTCTCAACATGACTTCATTTCAAATCGAAATGGAGACTTCCAGAGACAACGTTCGCGTCTATCCTCAATTTCTATTTTAATGCTCCATCTACTACAAAATTAATTTGTTAATATGCCGATTACAAAATCTATTTTTATTATCAATATAAATGGTTAAACCATAAAACAAAATAACAGAACGAGATCCATACAACCTACATTGATGACAATTGTTCTTTTGAGTTTTGGATGAATTTAGGTTATGTATTTTATTATTATACTTGCCGCCGCACGTATTATGCATTGGTTTTAGATTTACCATGGTCAAATTTATTAAATAAAATGAACAGGTAATGAAGCGCGAGTACACAGCGGAGAGTGTCTGGAAGCATTGGAATTGGAGGTCAGAAGGAGACCTGACGTTGAACGAAGCGTTCTTTGTTCTCTTTTTTTTTTTTTTGACAATGCTTATATTATTGACACCCATTGTTTTTAAGTTCTAAAGTTATTCTAATACCCTCGGCAATCGTTGTCGTCGAGGCCTAGAAGGCTCTAGACCCTCGAAAGTTGTAATCCACGTTAGATTTAATTTATGTGTGGCAAGTCATCTGTATGGTTTGACATCGGGCATGGTGATCTTGATGTGTCCAGTATCTATGCATCTGGTATTTAGGTTTTAGATGGATGGGCAAGGGAGTGCGTTCTGACATGCAAGAAACGCTCTGCATGCTGACTCCAACAACACAATGCAGACGGCCAGTAAGATGGTTGGACACCTGGAGGGGCAGTTTGCCTTTGCGCTATTTGACAGATGCACGAAAATGAAAACATGCAGTTAGTGCATGCCACCCACTCGTCCTGTAACTTTTGCCATTTTAAGCATTTCTACATAGCTATTCCCTTCTACTTTTAGTGGTGAATTTTTGTTGTAGATTGTACATTTCCAGAGCCTGGATAAGCCGAAGGAAGTTGATTTTTGTTTGGAACTATAAGTGGTTCGAACCTTGGTCTCTATAATTGATGCAGGGAGGGAATTATGTTGATTTATAGTTAAAAGGACAACGATGCCGCGTTGCCGAAGATGCGTTGACATTCAAGTCTGTAGACTGCATTAGACCACCCGTAAATAAAAACAGAAAAGTTCAAAATACAACTGCATGCGTTGATCAGAGAAGCATGGACTTTGGGCAGCATTCTCCCAGAATTACCAAGTATCTAAATTTTGTATATTAGGAAGTACAAAGGTCTGACGATCAGAGCCTGGATTTGGGTTTGCATATTTTGAATTGGGTTTGCAAAATATGGATAACATCAAAGAAGTAGCAGCGCGAGCGCCTGGGAAACTTATATTGTGTGGAGAACATGCAGTGGTACATGGATCCACTGCTCTAGCTGCTTCTCTGGGCCTATACACACAAGTCCGGATTCAAACTTCCACACCTGCAACAGGTTATAGTTGTTATCCTTCATGTCTATATGCAATACTATTTTGTTCAATTAGAGTGGTGTTTGAGTTATTTATTTATTTATTATATGAAGGGTATTGCAGTCATAACCCTGGTTTGATATGAAAAAACTGTTGAAAGGCATTTTAATCTAATCTTTTAATTCCTCTTTGTGATTGTTTGCAGCAGACCCAGATGGACATTTGACTATTGATTTGAGAGACGTGAATGTGCATTTGAAATGGCCAATCAAGAGGATAGAGGCTGCTTTTAAGCCGTTGGAAGAATTTGTTGTTGATCCTCTCTGTGTCAAATCTTGTTCCTCAGACATTATGCAGTGCATTGCATCCCTTGTGAATGAAGAAGAATTCCCAGAAGCTGTAATTGGCGTTTCCATTGGAGTTTCAGCTTTTTTATTTCTCTACGTCTCCATTGTTGGGTAAGCTTTAGTGCTATTATTTGACTTGTGCGTTTTTGTTTTTAGGACTGCTTGTATTGGGTTTTGGCAGATTCTCCGTCGGTAGATTATTGGAATTATCTACAGTCATATTTGAAATTTTAGCCACCGTTGGAACTTTTTTCATGTACAGCTAACATGATCAGTTCCCAGGTTTAAATCGGCCACTGTAATTGTGAGTCCATACTTACCTCTAGGTTCGGGATTGGGATCCTCTGCTGCCTTTTGCGTGGCAGTATCAAGTGCGGTGCAAAGCTTTTTGGTCTGCAGGGATTGAATCTCCTGATCCTAATTTTCTGAACTCTTTGAAATCCCTTTGCATACAGCGAAGACCAGAGGTAAATTCATGCTCTGAAACCGTGCTTATCATCATTTGTTTTCTCCAGTCACAATATTTGTGTTACTTCCAAAGTTTTGTTGAGAGTTGAATTCTGCAAACAGGTGGAGGTTGAAGTGATGATTGTATGAGTTAAGGACAAAGGTCCAACAATACTTCAGCAATCCAAGAAGCATTCGGTTTCTCTTCTGGTTTTAGGGCAACCCAAACCACCCTTACTGTGCAAGTAATGAAACAGAAATTCATGCTGCTAAATGCAGAAAACTCAGTACCATTATTATATTTGTAGTAAGGCAATATAGTATGATTAATACAATATATGATTGACTGATCATGTAATTGCTGATAAATTTGAGATTGTGTGCAGACTGATAAAAGCCGAAGAATGGGAGGTTATTTGATCAGTACCAAGAGACACAAGTCTAGTTTCCTGTATGTTGCGCTGCAACAGAATGTTTCTCTAGCTCCAAGATCGCATCCCTAAGCATATATTCAGGTTTCTGAATTAACACTGATTTCATATTATTTGTCTTTTTAAGAATTTAAATACCTCAGTTTTTAAGGTTACCGAATCCATACTATCAAATATCTCAAATATTTTCAAATCCATACTATCAAATATCTCAAATATATCTCAAATATTTTCAAAGCACCATCTCAAATATTTTCAAATCCATACTATCAAATATCTCAAATATATCTCAAATATTTTCAAAGCACTGATTTCATAGAAATTCAAATTCAAACTTAAATGCCTCAGGATTTTGATTTTTTTATTTTTGTATTTAAGATTTTACATATAGCAAGTAAAGGTAGGAGAGGCATCAATGAAAGAGATAGTTAGTTTGTTACCTTGTTTGAGTTTCAGTTTGAAAACAGTTCCAGGAGAAAATTCACAAGCAAGAACAAGCGTCTCGCAGTAGATCAGAGAAAATTCACAAGCAAGAACCAGCGTCTCTACCCGCAGCAGATCAAGATCGAGGAACAGTTCGAGATGGACCCGTTCCAATCCCAGTCATAGCGGCATTTCTTTCACCCATTGATTCATATCACCCGGGATTCAACTGCGGCATTTCTTTCACCCATTGATTCATATCACCAGGGATTCAACTGCCCTACAGAGGCTTGGGCTAGCTGATTGACACCTATGCCAGAGATCTGTCAATTATAAACATTGACACATATATGGCATAACATGTGTCTAATTGTTAACAAAAACACTTACTTTGGCATTCAAAGAAGATACACCATAACATTTTCTTAACATTAAATGTTCCAAACTAATGCTAATGCAAAGATAGCATTACTTCATGCTTGTTTTAATCACTTTGCACTTGTCCAAACTTTTTCCTAAGTTTTGAGTCTGTATACCTCGATTTGAGGCCAAATAAGACGGAGATTTCAGTCATTGGTTAAAATGTATTGGTTAATGTGTCATATCGAAATACTTTGCATTAAGTTGAACTGTCCTTATTGATAATCGCGTCAAACTAATGCAGGGACTACAAATCGATTACTATAGTCCCTGCCAGCCCTAAAGGGGCAGGGACTAATAAGATGGATAGCAGTAAAAATAAAGATTCAGTGGCTCCGGCCATCGCCACCGACCTTACCAATATCGACCTGATTTGGATTCCCACTGTGAAGTCTGAGTACGTGATGTTCTGTAAAACAAATCCTGATTTGGATTTTAATGCGGTCACAGATCTGTTGAAGAGGGGGACAACCGTGGATGATGTCACAAAATTTGATGATCTCAAGAAACCGTTATATGATTTTTTTTTTAAGCATGCTTATTACATGTTTTAATTATTAGATTTCTCGTATTTCTGTGCATTTTTTATATTTTGTTGTCCCGGACTATTTTTAAAGGAAAACTGAAAGATTAATGCTCCCGATAGCGTAAGAGGCTCTGACAGGGTTATATGGGCACGTTTGTGAAGTCCGACAGTTAATCACATATCGGGTGTGGAGGAGGTGTGTATTATTATGAACCGTGGAGAAACCAATACTCGATTGTGGTAAAAGTGGAACCTTGAAAGACATCCAGAGGTTGTATAAAGCAAAAAGGCATGTTTTTTGTCAGTTTCTCTTTAAAAGGTTTTATAAGGAAAATAGTGCAGATAGAAGATTTTATGCAATAAATATGTAGTGTCCTATCTAGGGGGGCTAGATCGGTCTAAATTAATTGTCAACTAGGGTGCGTTTACTTAGAGGCATGTGCCTAAAATATATAAGCATAAAGGATCTACTCTAAACCTGTGACTCCTAAGTACAGTGCTGGGATTAAATCTATTGTTAAATTAACTAAGCATTAAATCATATGCTATTAACAACTAAAATGCAATTCATATCATGCTGTATATGACTATCTTGAAAGGCTCGGTCCCCTTACAGAGACACCAACATGCAACCCCTGTTCGATATCATTCAGCAATCATGAATATTTAAGGAAAATTCATAACCATTATCCATATCAGTGTTTTATACACAACTCTGAGATCAAATTCTTTACGGGATGCAATTCATAATCCAGGAGAGGGTTATTCAACACATGTACAGAGATCTAATTAACGCATTCATCACTGCAATCAAATCTCTGAATATATATATATAATTCGCATTCAAGTTTCATTCAATTGAATTCACTGTAAACGAAATTAAAACTACAATGTGAATATAATGCAAATATAAACGAAATGTGAACATAAATGAAATGTATGTCGGTATACCACATACGTAGGGCCCGTCCACGTCTATGGCACACCGATAATCACACCACGATCACAATAAAATGAAGTATGCAATATTAGATTGAAAAACCAAAGGTTCTGTTCAGAAGTGACAATATCAAATGTAGCTGTAATATCAAACGATAGTGTATATGTGTAAACGAACATAGGTCCCAGTCTAGTCTTTTAATTACATGCGTTACATCCCTTGAAAAATGGATGTTTATCCATAGCAGCTGTTGCTGCTTTTGGTAAAAACGCAGAGATATTCCTAATCGACTTATGCATAAAATCAAAATCAAAATAGGAAACAACTTAAAATCGAATGGACAAAAACTGAATGTTGTTGCTGCCTTTGTGCCAACATGCCAGAGTTGACTAAGTGTTGACCGTGCAGATAGGAGGAATGTTTCCAATGCGGGATAGGTGCTTGTCCATGCTTGGACATTCCTCTTTTCGTCCATGCCTTCTGCTTCTACCTAGCTGCCATGCCACATGTCACATAATAAGCCATTTACAGGTTGTTGAGACTTCCTGTAGCGATTTAGGCCTAAAATCCTAATTTGTCAACACAAAACCCCTAAATCAATTAATATGCATGTCAACAACTATAAACTATTAAATTAATTAATTTCCAAGGCATTTGAGGAATGTATGATGAGAAAAAGGTAGGAAATGGTCATGTTTTGGGAGGGAAAAAGGGTCTTAGAATGGTACCAACATCTCTCCCCAACTTAATGACTTGGCATGTCCTCATGCCAACCCTGATGTGCTTCCTTTGAACTCAGTTCCTGTCTGTACCTCTACTGCCTTGAGTAGTGTGTCAACGTTTTTCTTTACCTGGACATCTTTTTGGTCGTGGAGCTCTTGTTTCAGCCTTCTGTACTTTTCCTTTAGGGTTTTCTTTTGGCTGTACCACTTGGTGGCCCACTTGCAAATGTCGGTCTGCTCTGCTTCCAGCTCACTAACCCGCTCTTTCAACTTGTCATTTTTCATTTGAATTTCCTTTGTCTGTGTACGGAGCATTTGATTTTCCTTTTTAATGACCCTTTCTAACATATTGGCTTCCATGAGCTCCTCTTTTAGTTTTTCAATTTGCCGCTCTAGTTTCCTCTGTTTCTTACCAGGAGGTGGAGACTCTTTCTCATGCTTGTTATTGCTCTCGACTTCTATATCAACTCCCGGGGGTGAGTGGCTTTCAACATGCACATCGGCTTCTGGCTCTGGTGGTGAATAACCACTGCTTTGAATGTCCATCTGTACAGGCACATTAGACTCTTCTTGTAGCTGGACTTTCGATGCCCTCCTCGGCCTTCTTGAGTAGGTGGTGAACACCTTGTCTTGTTCTGCTCTTTTTGCTTCTTCTTTCCTCATCTGTCTAGTTCTTACATTGCTCACAGGTACCTTGTTGGCTTTGGATGAGGCCGGAATCTCCTCATCAATATCTCTCACAAACCTTGAGTCCTCTGGTGATTTTTCTTTTTCTTCCTCATCTCTAATCTGGTTGGCCGTGAGGAATTCCTTCCATGTCTTTCCTCGTCTTTGCATTTCGTCTTCGATAAGGATTTTAATTAACCCGAAATGGTATAAACTCTTATCCTCATTCCCTTTTTGCTTCTCAACAGTTTTAGACATTTTGGTTAGGCTTTGTAGCAAAAAGTATGGCAAGCTAATAGCGCATTGTTTCTTTATGTGCAGCAGCAGTTTTATGTGATACAAATAGACGATGCTATAGCGGCCTTCACAGGTCACGAACTTCTAGAGGATATAAACCATCTCGTCCCAAGGATGAACGAGCCAACTTCGTGGGACTCCCTTCTTCCAATTTACTGCTGAGACTCGTGACCTGGACATAAATTGGGTCCACGATTTTTCCTTAAACTGCTTGGTTTTGAATTATTTTTCACCCTCTGGACTAACCCCTGTTTCTTGGGCAATGGTGTCCTCTGAGACTCTAAATGAGAAAGTGCCTATCAAGGCCTTCTCCCCATTGAACGTGAATGCAAACTGTTTGGAAAATTCCTCGTTGCTTCGTTTGAATTTTTCTAGGAATGGTAACCACTGTATGTCCTTGAGGATTGAAATACAGTCCTCGTGGTACTGAGAGCTGTCAAATGTCTTTGGCTCGACCCGACTGGTCATTTTGGTAGAGGGTCGGGCTTCCTATCTTGCGAATTTTAACAAGGAGGTTGAATTGTTACCTGAGAAAATCGCTCCTCTACTGCCCACTGTGCTGTTGGGTCGATTTGGTATGGAGCTCGACGAGATTCGAAACTCTGTCCTCGGTCCTTTTTATGGGAGCTTATGCTTGTGGAAGCTCATGCACCAGCGCCTGTAGTTGGAATTTGATACCACTGTGTATAATCCTGGGAGTAAATAAAACGACCACTGTTCGTTCTTTGTAATGAGCTCGATGTATTTAATTTCAAACAGAGGAATGATGACAATATTCACTTGTATGAACGTTGTGATAGGAGCGCCAAGAGGTGTGTGTACGTCGGGTGGTGAATCATCACTCGGCCCATGCACCCAAATGAATAGGCCGACTGTCCTTTGCTTTGGAGAATGACCCCTTTATTAATATATTTTTTCTTTATTTGATTTTTTTTTTCAAAAAGGGGTATTCTATTAATAAAAAGGTATTCTATTAATAAAAATTTTCAAAAATAATAACCATATGTCATGTTGGTATTCTTCTAAGGGATAGATTTCGGAAATGGATATGGCGGTAATGGTTGTGGATATGGAATGTTTAGGGAGTATTAGAGTGAGGAGTGTATGAATTTTAGAGTAGGGAGTAGATTGGGGTAGGGAAGAATTTAGGGAAATAAGAGAGAATGGAAATATGCCTTGGAACTAATTACTAACAGTCATAGCTATTAAAATAACATAAAAATTAATCTAGGAAATTAAGTGTTAAAAACAAGGAATACATTACACTATTTGACTGTTGTGGCATTGACATCTGAGTAGAGCTAGCTTTGACTGTTGTTTGATTTCTTTGTTGTGTAACAGGTCCCTTAAGGCATGCACAGGTCCCTCTGCAGTGCTGAAGATGTTCATGCGCTTCTTTGTATGCATTCTGGTGCTGCTGAGCTTGGTTGCTTGATTGATGAAGTCCTGATGAAGTCCTGATCCTGTTGTTGTAGAAATTTGCTGAAGATGTATTGAAATGACTTTTCTTTTGAAGTATCAATCTCCTAACAGGTCCCTTTTATATGTTTAAACAGGTCCCTTACTGCTGATATTCTGTTGGTGCTGGAAGCATGGTTTCTTTGGACAGAACAGGTCCCCCTACATGATATTTACAACCAGGTCCCTCTGATAGAAAGCAATAACAAGACAGCTTATTCATTGAAGCCTGGAATGGTGGAGGAAAGTTAAAAATTACAGTGGAGAGATAAAAAAATAAGAATACTGCTGCTCCTCTCCCCCACAAAATTTTTGACTTGTCCTCAAGTCAACATTCAGCTGAAAACATGAAACAATGATAAAGAAAAGAATTCTTACTTGCCAACGAATTGGTTTTTAAGTAGGAATTCGAGGTTAGAGTGTGCCAAAATCTGGTTTTCACATCTAACCCATTTATTTGTTTTAAATTTTTTCTTTTTTTTTATGTTTTTTTTTTCAAAAATTGAAAGAAAATACTAAGGTAGAGAGACTGCAGCTGAGGGCTGTAGTATCTCAACCTCACTTTGCTGAGAAACTGTGTGTAGAAAATCTTCCTTGCTGATGGGCTTGGTGTAAAGTTTCAAGCGATGCCCATTTACAGTGAAGGAATGGCCTTCCCCATCAATAGTTGTGAGCTTTACAGATCCATTGTCATAAACCTCGACAATTTCATAAGGGCCCATCTAGTGGGTGGTGAACTTGGCCTTGTGGTCTCTAAACTTAGAGTCGAAAAGGAGGGCCCAGTCACCTTCCTTAAATTGTTTCTTCTTTATATGAGCATCATGCCACTGCTTCCTTTGCTTTTGCATGAGGATTGTGGTCTCCTCTGCTTGCTGCCTCATTTCATCCAGCTCGTTAAGCTGCTGGATGCTTTCTTTTTGTGCCTCATCCAAGTCAATCTGTAAATCAGCAGCTAGTTTAAAAGTGTGAATCTGAAACTCAATAGGAAGCATTACCTCCTTACCGTACACCAATTGGTATGGTGTGAAGCCCGTAGTATCTTTCCAGGTGATTTTGTAAGCCCAGAGTGCATCCTTGAGTTTTTCCTCCCAATTTTTCCTGTTCATGGCAACAGTTTTAGTAATGATCCCCTCCAAAGTTTTGTTTGTAGATTCCACTTGCCCATTGGCCTGTGGATGATAGGGTGTGCTTTTCCTATGCTTGATCTTATATTTGTCTGTAATATCCTTGACTAACTTGGAGGTGAATTGGGTACCTTGATCAGTTACTATCTCTCTGGGTACTCCGTATCTAACAAAAATTTCTTCAAACAAGAAATTGACAACTGTGTGTTCAGTGGCTCTTACCAATGCTTTTGCCTCAGCCCACTTTGTAACATAATCAGTACATACTAATATGTACTTTTTACCATTGGAGGATGGGTTGATAGGTCCTATGAAGTCTAGGGCCCATTTGTCAAATGGCTCTAGGTGAACTTGGGGCTGAAGGGGCATCTCATCGCTAGCTGTTGGCCTGCCCATTCTTTGGCAAATGTTGCAACTCTTTACATACTTTTTGGCATCCTTGAAAATGGATGGCCGGTAGTATCCAAGAGTTAGAACTTTGAATGTTGTCCGCTTCGCTGCAAAATGCCCACCACACGGCTCATCATGGCAAGATTTTAAAATATTAAGTACCTCATCATTTCTTACACATCTGCGGATGATCATGTCATAGCTAGTGTAAAATAGATCGCCATTGAGCCATGAATA
>APFE031173444.1:240307-316404 GCA_000404065.3 Pinus taeda
CACTGATGGTGGTATATTTTTCATTTTGATCTCATCATCTTCCTGGGGTTCTTGTATGGGAAAAAGAAAAGTGAACTCTTCCTCATCTCTGCGTCTTTGATTTAGTGCTGACCCATCTCCTTCCTCATCCATCTTAATGGATTTATCAGAGTCACTTCCTTCAAAGAAGGGATTAAGATAAGAGTGTTCAGTCTCTGGAGAGTGTTCAATCTCTGGAGTGTATTGAATCACTGCACTACTTTCTCCTTGTGTGGCAGACCTAGGAAAGTCCCTCTTCTGAGATTTATGTATATATAAGGTTTTCCTTTCAACGAGCGTAAGTCTCTGTCCTAATTTTTGTTTATCCTCTAAGGCTTGAATGAAATTTTCCCCAGCTGGTGTTGAATTCTTTACAGAGTCTGCTCCTGATGATGATGGGTTAGTTTTTGAAGGGTGGGGGGTTCTTCTGAATCTGCCCTTATTGTCTCTAAACCTAGGCATAAATGAGCATGATTTTAACTAAATTTTTGTTGATTTTTTTTTTTTTTATTAAACTTTCAATCCTTTAAGTACGCCTCCCCGGCAACGGCGCCAAAATGTAGTGTCCTATCTAGGGGGGCTAGATCGTTCTAAATTAATTGTCAACCAGGGTGCGTTTACTTAGAGGCGTGTGCCTAAAATATATAAGCATAAAGGATCTACTCTAAACCTATGACTCCTAAGTACAGTGCTGGGATTAAATCTATTGTTAAACTAACTAAGCATTAAATCATATGCTATTAACAACTAAAATGCAATTCATATCATGCTGTATATGACTATCTTGAAAGGCTCAGTCCCCTTACAGAGACACCAACATGCAACCCCTATTCGATATCATTCAGCAATCATGAATATTTAATGAAGGCATGTAAAGGAAAATTCATAACCATTATCCATATCAGTGTTTTATACACAACTCTGAGATCAAATCCTTTACGGGATGCAATTCATAATCCAGGAGAGGGTTATTCAACACATGTACAGACATCTAATTAACGCATTCATCACTGCAATCAAATCTCTGAATATATATATAATTCGCATTCAAGTTTCATTCAATTGAATTTACTGTAAACGAAATTAAAACTACAATGTGAATATAATGCAAATATAAACGAAATGTATCTCGGTATACCACATATGCAGGGCCCGTTCGGGTCTCTGGCACACCGATAATCACACCACGATCACAATATTAAAACGAAGTATGCAATATTAGATTGAAAAACCAAAGGTTCTGTTCAGAAGTGACAATATCAAAACGTAACTGTAATATCAAACGATAGTGTATATGTGTAAACGAACATAGGTCCCGGTCTGGTCTTTTAATTACATGCGTTACATCCCTTAAGAAAAAATGGATGTTTATCCATAGCAGCTGTTGCTGCTTTTGGTAAAAACGCAGAGATATTCCTAATCGACTTATGCATAAAATCAAAGTCAAAATAGGAAACAACTTAAAATCAAATGGACAAAAACTGAATGCTGTTGCTGCCTTTGTGCCAACATGCCAGAGTTGACTAAGCATTGACCGTGCAGATAGGAGGAATGTTTCCAATGCGGGATAGGTGCTTGTCCATGCTTGGACATTCCTCTTTTCGTCCATGCTTCTGCTCCTACCTAGTGCATGCCCATGTCACATAATAAGCCATTACAGGTGAGACTTCCTGTAGTGATTTAGGCCTAAATCCTAATTGTCAACACAAAACCCCTAAATCAATTAATTGCATGTCAACAACTATAAAACTATTAAATTAATTAATTTCCAAGGCATTTGAGGAATGGATGATGAGAAAAAGGTAGGAAATGGTCATGTTTTGGGAGGGAAAAAGGGTCTTAGAATGGTACCAACACACGTCCTATTGTGTTATGTGTTCCTAGCTGAGTTGGGACTACATCACAACCAACTTGGGACTCACTCCCATCACCTTCCTCTACAGTGAAAGAACCATTGACACTAGTGACACTTACACTCACTAGGCACGTGAACCTCACTTCTCGAAGACAAAGAAAACCACTCCCCTGTGCTTACAAGCAAGAGTTGAGGAAAATCCTTAAGACAATGGATATCGAGCCATCATAACGGATGGGACTCCCACACCAAAAAATGTGAGGTCTAATTGGGACTCCATACTAGGGTGATCCCCTGAATGTTAGTGGGTCCAACCCCATCAGCATTTCTGGCACTAGAAGGAGGCGAGCCATTTGTATATGGTTGAACATAACCTTGCACTCCCTCTCACCTACATGTGACTTAGTAGTTGGTTACTCCTCATCTCCTATAATTGAACACGAGATTCCATATCGACACCTTCACTCTGTTTGTGGAATCACTCACTAGTTCATTAGAGCAATCAGACTGATCCCAAGTATACAACATCTTCCATACACATCAAAGAATTCAAAATCCACTCCCACTGGAGTTATTGTATCATTGGTGGAAGAATCAATCCTTGCCACACTTGAAGCTCTGGCAGAAGCTTGGAACCTCCAGTCTTCTAGCAAGGCAAACAAGACTCTCTTGTGATCTTGGGATCAAACTTTGGTATAGGAGGTGGAGGGGAAGGCAACTAAGGATGCGAAGGTAGAGACGAACCAACTAACTCAGAGCAGAAACCATCAGATTATGAAGGAGAGGAAGAAGAGGAAGAACATGAAGAAGAGATGGCTGACCCAAATCTTAAATGGATGACTCAGGGACCATTGTCTCTCCCAACTATTCTGCACAAGATGTTGAAGCGAGCAGAGAGAATGAACGTCAAGTTCAACCCTGACAGCATGGTGAAGGCAGAAGACCACTTAGACAACTTATACATATAGTTGTAGACCCTTGAGATATGTTATGATGGCGTAGCATGTAGATTATTACCATGTACCTTGGACAACCACGCAGCTCCTTGATATCACAACCTTCCACCCAACTTCATACAGAACTCAGCTACTTTCAAACGTATGTTCCTTGAAAATTTTGATGGCGATAAGACCCCAGCCATGTTACTCAAAGAATTGGGAAACATTAAAATGGAGGGAAAAGAGAAAGTGAAAGATTTCAATCAGATGTTTATGCATATTTTGAACAAGTTTGCAGCAAACACTAAATCTCATGACTCCATCACTATTGACTATTACACGTCTACACTACCAACCAGCATCATGTAATTCGTCATGCGAGTTGCGAAACTGACACTCTTGGAAAGTTTTGAAGAGGCTATTGTTATTCAAAAATACTTGTGTGCAATTGGAGTGATCAAGGATGACAAATCATAGAAGGAATCCAAGGATGCAAGCAGGAAGCCCCAAGCAATGGTAAGAAATGGTAGAAACAACGAAGTAATCGATATTGAGACCCTCATTGGCCTTGTCAATAAATTAATCACAGAAGTGTTCGAGCGCAAGCAATGGAAAAAAACACATTTGAAAGCAATCATCCACCCAGATAGAGACAGGAAAACAGTTCATCAACTGGCTCATCAAGCATTAATTGATTCCCTTCAAAAACTGCACAAAAACCTATGTTCCAAGTCAATAAGTGCGCAGATCCCAAGTTCTATTCCTTCCATGAAGAGTATCGCCCCGAGAACTCTTGTTCAGATTGCAAGCAAGTCATTAGATCTGTCTACAGTGATCCACTCGATGTGGAAGGAAATATGCAGAAGAAACTGAAGACACTGACGATGACAAAGAGGTTACACCTGATGAAACACCAAGTTCTAGGCATGTGGTGAACACATATCAGTGCTCACAAGTAATATCAAAGACGAACACCGAGGAGAAGTCCCAAAAGCAAAATGATCGTTACAATATTACGAGTAAATGGCTCCCTCTACACTTGGGGAAATGCAAGAGAAGGTGAAACTAATGACAAATAAGGTCAATTCACTGGCTGTCTCAAAGAAAAAAACACAAAGAAATTGTGGGAAGACAATGACATATAAGAGTACATCCATGAGCAACAATTTATAAAACACTCAACCAGACAACACGAACATTCATTCCACCTTGAGGACCTTGGTGAGTCTACCACCTCTAGACTACAACATAGTTGATGACATGATGAAACATCAAGCAAACATCTGTTTGTTCGAGTTAGCCAAAGTCCAGAGTTGGTGAGATATCCTGTTGTGTGCATTGGGACAGACGGCAACAGACGGCACAACCTCTACTAGCAAGGGAGCAGGAACACCTCCAGGGTCACTTGCCACTATGATCAATGGATTTCGGATGGAAGAAGAAAACTCAGGTTGATCCCCATTTCTAACTTCATTTGAAGTTTTCAACTACAATGTGCACAGCTGCTTAGTTGATTTTGGCATGGCAGCCAATCTCATGCTGCTCTCCATTGCTAAGAAGATTAGTTCACAATGGAGTGAAACATCCACAAGAATAATCCAACTTGATCGAACATCAGTACTAGCCATTAGTGAATTGTGAGACGTGATCAACTGACTATCTCATGAAAATCGAGTCTACCAATGAATCAGCATAGTTGTTGTCGACATACCAGAAGCATATTGCGTGCTACTCAGCAGATACTGGTCCAGCAAGCTAGATGGATATTTTTCCACAGATTCATCAAACATGTGGCTTCTATACAAGGGAAAACCAACAAAATATGGGTGTTATAAGGGAGGTATATGAAACGCAATGTCATTCCCCTTAATAACAAGAATGAACCATTGGCCTTCAAAAAAATCATGTTTGGAAACTGCCTCATGAAAAAAACATTGGAGTATTATGCTACACGGCCATCTCCAACCTCATTAGACATGCAGTTGGGACTCCTTCCTTGCCCAACTGAGGGTAATGAAACTTTTACAATTTATTTTTCTGATAGTAGCAGTAGTAGAAGCAATGGTAGTACAAGTAGTAATAACATACCAAGCGGTCAATGTACAGACCAGTTGGGGGCCACGAGTCTTGGCGAATTAGAGACACATGATGGCTCAAGGATCAAGTGTATTTCAGTCATCCAAAACAACTAACAATGCATGATTTTGAGCTATTTGAAGTTTAAATGCACAAAAAATGATGCTAAGTATGAAGCTATCAGGGTGAACATACAAATATACACTGCTACAAACGAGCAAAGCATCCTAGAAACCTATCATTATCTGAATATGGCCAATCTCGATGCAAGGTACACACCACAACAGTGACAAATCTTTGACCACTTGACCAAAGAATACCAGGATAGGTCTACATGGGTAGACGAAGACCTCATTACTACACATGAGCAATCCAACATGAGATTCTAGGTAAAGGATGAGACAAGCCATTGCAGCAAAGACCAGGTAACACATACATGTTGTTTGCACTCCTTTTATAGGAAAAAATAACTAACATTTTGGGTGGTTTGACTACTTGCAAAGTCCTTCATCATACTTGGTTTACTAGTTTAAACCCCATGCATAACCAATCTGGGAAAATCTGCTTATGCATTTACTTCAAAAACTTGAACCCTTCCTGGAATGAAAACAACTACCCCATGCCATCATCTGAACCGATGTTACATGCAGTAGCTGAAACAGTGTTTTTGTCTTTACTTGAAGGTCCTCTGGAATGCCACAAAGTTTTGGTAGTGGATCTCGGTGGACTTGCACTGGTCTACGAGAAGCTTGGCCCACACACGTATCATTTGCAATCACTTGACAAGAGGGTTGGCAACCTTCCTAGTGATGAAAAAGATCTCAAGCATTATTTTTAGTAAGTTGGGCCACGCCCATTCGATGTACATAGTCTATTTGTTGCTAATTGTTTTCATATTTTTTTCTTTGCTTCTTATCTTTGTTTGTGCTTTGTTTGATTTTTCTTACTACTTTTTCCCACATTCATTTCGTTTTTGATATATTACTATTTTTGTTTCTGGAAATAAGTGTTACAATTACTACGTTATGGCTTTTGAATAGAGCATGTGGCTAAAATTTGAAGAGACTTGTGACATTGAAGCAATTTACTAGTCTTGTGTCCATATTCTCTGTGTTTGGTTATAACCTTTGGCTAATGAAGTATTGACGAAAAATATGAGCCATCTGCAAGGGAATTTTTGGTCCAACCATGAACCTGTGTCCACACTGGGAAGTGCCATGCCTACACTTAGTGTTCTGCTCTATGTGTTCAAACTCATCCAACTAGTAGAAATGGAGAAGGGAAAATCCAAATGAGAAAACCTATGTGAGAGGTTTTATATTCTTCTCTGAAGGCATGAAATCTTCTACTCTTAATAAGTCTGGATCCCTCTTCACCACCAAAAATAAATAAGCACCTATGCGCAATCCTCTTGAAAAGTAAAAAGGAGAAAGAAGAGAAAGTCTTCCTGCATAGAGAGGTGAAGCATACAAATCCACCATGGTACTGACCAGGCTTGCTAGGAGTGGAGAAATGTGTGTGTTCCTGCATTACTTTGGTGGGTTATTGTCTAGGCCTACTAATGGTGGAGAAACACCAGAGATGAAAATTTATACTTTGAAAATCTTCAACTTATCAGCTAAACTACCCTTCCCAGATTTGAAATAATCAGATTAAGTTGAACTTTTGATTGTGTTGACTGAGTTAGCGGAAGGTGAACCATGTATGTCAGTGGGATAAGTGGGGAAGTTGAAGTAACCCACAGAGTGACTCAATACTCCCCAAAAGACCAAGGAATTATGCTAGAAATGAACCAAAATAGAGAAGTTGGAGTTGTAGTGGCTATAACCACCGACAGAAATTTCAGCCTGCACATAATTGTGGATCCTCCATTGGGGTTTCACTTGATATTTGCACACCTTCAGGTTCATTCCATGAATCCATGGGAGTCTTTGCATCCACCTTGCTTGTTCATCTCACCCAAGTTTCTGCATGTTCATGTCTAAGTCATGCTTACAACCATGTTCTTGTTATGCTAAAGTCTTTAATTCATGTGTACTTGTTATGTTCATTATAAAATCATTTTTCACACTCATACACATAGTCAAATTCACTCTCACACAATTTTTGTCACAGTTGATCAACAGTCAATCACAAGTGTCGTGCTTGTCAATTGCATCGATGGTCAGTCATGTTAAACATGTGTGTCTAGATATCTTGATTCGTTTCATTATCAAGTCATGTGAGTGTGTGTTGTATGATCACCTATGCACCTTTTGATCGTTCACACACTTAGACATTTGTTTTAAAGTCCTAACAACCAAAATCCACTCTAACAGGAGGACCATCACCCCACTTTTGACTCAGTCAATTGTCAACCAGAAAAACGTAAAAGCACTAAGCTAGTCTCTTCAAGCTATGCTCCATGCAAGCGATCCAATCAACTCTCACACTAGCCACCTGGATAGTTAGACCCAGCAATCACCCCGTAGATGACACCAGTAAATAATTGTGTTGAGGCCACTGGCCTTACTTGCTCAGCTGACTGAGAAAATTGCGCAATGAAACTGAACAAACACCAAGTGCCCGTCTCTATCTCCCTTAGAAAATTGCACAGTATTTCTAGTCAGTCATCCTGACAGTCGACTGACTGCTCATCTAAAAAATTGTGCAGTTTTCATGAGTAGGCATACCAAACTCAGTGTAGTTTCCACTACCAATAGCTCCTAGAAGTAGATTGCTAGCTCCTCTAGGAATTCCGTAGTTTCTATTGCTAGTGGCCAAGCAGGTAACTGCAAGTTCTCTCTTGGAATTACATAGTTTTGGCTGCTAGTGACCCAATTAGCCAGCTTCGAATTCCTTATGGGAATTGCATAGTTTTGGCTGCCAGTGACCCTAGAAGCCAACTGCTAGTTCCCTCTGGGAATTGCACAGTTTTTCCTGCCAGTCTCCTGGGCAGTTCCTCCCAAAACCTGAGCAATCCCTGACTGCTAACCCTCATTACAACTTGACATATTCCTCCAGACAATTGTGTAAATTTGGCCTTCCAGCCCCTGTTTCCCAGTCATTCCGGAAACTGTGCAGATCCCACCTACCTTGCCTTCTTGTAGCATGAACTATGCCTCCCAAAATTTGCACAATCTTTCCTTCCAGTGAAGCGAGACCTCGCATACATTCGTTGTCGACTTACACTATCCATATCCATCACTCAATCAATTTTACACATTTTTCATCAGCAGCACCCAGAGCCATCATCTCAGTTCACAAACTTGTTGCCTCTCCTAGTCACCTGCATCAAAACCGATCATGTGTTGTGCTAGACAAAGAGGTTTTGGATTTGATGTGGTCTCGCCATGAGTGACTGCAGGTACAAGTAGACCAAAAAACATGGCAAGAAGACAAATGGGATGAATGAAGGGAACACATGCATAAGGATAGGTTCACCAATGGATGAATGAACGATGCATGTGAAGAGATATGCTCACCAACTTTAGAACGGATGAACATCCAGCTTCACGAATAGATTAGCCTTTCAAGCCTTCCAACATTCAAGAAAGGAGCAACATGCTAAAGATTCATCAAGAAAACCAAAGACCACCAAAGACTCCACGCACTTTGGCATGTGGAGGTGAAGCTATGGTACAGCATCAAGACATCCATCACCCAGTAGCACTATAGCTCAACATGAATTCTAGTAGCAACACAAATGTACTAGCATTGTGATGTCGTGTCATGTCATGAGTCACGTCGCCCACAACTCTACTATGGGCTATGTTGTCAATCAATGTGATGTAATGTGGAAGTCCAAGAGACCCACTTGTTGAACATAAAGTCATGTAAGTTGAAAAGTTGTGGAACTCAAATGGTCATGAGGGTAGTTGAATAGCCACAAGGGTAAGTTTCACCCTTGGCTATAAATGCCCCCTCATTTGCACATGCATGGGACTTTTCAACTCATCTCCTCCAACATAGCCAATAGAGTTTGTAATCATTTCTTTGAGGAGTAAGTGGTGGCTCCAATGCCCCTGTTGAAAAGTGTGCAACAAGAAATGCTAAATTTAGGAAGTGCTAAAAATATAACTGCTAAAAATATCACTTCTAAAAATAGCAGTTTGGCCAATGAGCATTTTGGCCACCTTCGGTGAGAGGTGAAACTACTAAACATAGCATTTTTGGGTCCCTTCCTATTTATAGCAGTCCCTGGTCTATTTATAGGAAGTAAATTTGAATTTGGTCTTACCAACAGTTTGGAATATTAATTAATTAATTCAGTTTGAGTTAATTAGTTAAGGAAAATCAAACTTGAAGTCTTTGTGAGAACATGCAATCATTTCTCCACTAATTGGGGAATGTGTCCTTGATTTGCTCCATTGGTTGAGGAATTAAGGATGAGTTCTATATTGATAGGATCAGTTGACTTAGTTTAACTTAGTAAATTTCATTTAGATTAGTTTAACAAGTTGTTAAATTAATGAGATATAGTTTGTTGATGCTTGCATGCATGTGACAACTATTATTTTTAGATAATTGTGTATTCACTGATGGATAACATATGCATGTCAGTTTAGACAGAGACCCAGTTGAGATCGTACAAGGGATAGTGTACTATTAGTTGGATGAATTTTTTTCCTATAAAGGAAGCTCATCCATGATGAGGATTTATCTCCTTTAGGTTTGTGCAATTATTTCAGAGGTCAGCGTTGTGTGTGAGGTGAGAATCACACAGGTTGGAACTGGAGGACCCAAGAAAAACTGTCAATAGAAATAGGAGGCTTGTAGGGCAGAGGAGAAGGTTTTTGAGAAGCCTTTGACTATCTATGAGCAGCAGAGGGATTGTACTGAGAGATGGATAGCTTCTGAGCTAAGGCTTTGTGTAATCTCGACATATTTCCACTTGTATGATAATACAAAGATAGGGATTTAGGCTTGTGCTTTCCCCAAGTTATATCTTATGTGTTGTGTGTGTTTGATTTCTCCATATCGGTTATATGTGTTTCTTATTGATGTTGCTCATGGTTGATGAATTTTCCACTAAATTGTTTTTAGAAGTAGATCAAGTGTTTTGGTTTGGTACATTGCATTACCAGGTTGATCTACAGGTGGGAAATTTCTACATGGTATTGGAGCATAGGTGATCGAGCAAGAACAATATACTGAGAGGAGATTTCAAAGTTTTGAGTTTTGAGCCGAGAGTTTGCAGAGACGATTTGAATTTTTTTTTATAAAATTTTCAGAAATAAGTAGCAAACTTGGATTCCTTGCAAAAAAATACCCAAAATCAAAAAAAAAAAATGGCTGAATCGGAGTTCGGATGAGGGAGATATCGTTGATTTACAATCAACTCTTTTTCTAGAAAATTTCGTGATGGCGAGAAAGGGGAAATCGATTGGTGTGCTAGCCAAGAACCTGTATGCACTTGAGGTAAAAGTTGCATGAAAATCCTTGAGGAGCAGGGAAAAGTTTAGATACTTGGTGGCTGAGAGGGAGAGTAAATTATCTGTCAACATGCAGAGCCAGAAGAAGTCTCAGACGATTGTGGACGAGCCACGATTGGTGCAACAGCTACAGGAGGTTGTGAAGCAGCCACAACAAGGGAAGCTGAGAGGAGATCAAGTAGAGGCATCTACTCATGTAGAGACCTCTAATAGGGGGAAACTTCGAGCCAGGTGGGAAGAGCAATCACATGCATCAATACCTCCAGATAGGAGGTGGGGCGATATAGAGTGATTGTCCCAAGGAGGAGGGCCAGGATCCTTGAGGTACCCAACCTCTTGGATAAGACCTTTCTACAGGAGCCCAGATGTCAAGTAGCAGGAACTGACTAATTGGGTAGAGACAGATGCATATGGAGTGGCAGAGAGTGATACACTGCAAGGAATCCCAGGACAATGCAGGGCATGCAGGCTACAACAATTTGAGAGGCACAAGTGTGTTTCATAGTGCAGGGTAGCACAAATAAGGGTGCAACGATGCAAGATGCATGGAGATGTTTCAGTGGTGCAGAGGTCAAAGAGGGAGCACTTGTCAGCAATAAGTAGAGCTTCAACATCAGAGTATATTTCTAGCCCAACAGAGAGGTCAGTTGGGATTTTTTTTGTTCCGAGTGTTGCTGAAGCAACCACACTTGGTAGATGTGTTGCATGTAGAACATTTCAGAGTTATAGGATTGGGTTCGAAAGGAGGCCTTTCTTGTTGAGAGGGAGTGGTGAAAAGTGTGCAACAAGAAATGCTAAATTTAGGAAGTGCTAAAAACAGAATTCCTAAAAATAGCATTTATAAAAATATCAGTTTGGCCAATGAGCATTTTGGCCACCTTCGGTGAGAGGTGAAACTGTTAAAAATAGCATTTCTGGGTCCCTTCCTATTTATATCAGTTCCTGGTCCATCTATAGGAAGTAAATTTGAATTTGGTCTTACTAGCAGTTTGGAATATTAATTAATTAATTCAGTTTGAGTTAATTAGTTAAGGAAATGCAAACTTGAAGTCTTTATGAGAACATGTAATTATTTCTACACTAATTGGGGAATGTGTCCTTGATTTTCTCCACTGATTGAGGAATTAAGGATGAGTTCTATATTGAGAGGATCAGTTGACTTAGTTTAAATTACTCAAATTCAGTTAGATTAATTTAACAATTTGTTAAATTAAAGAGATATAGATTGTTGATGCTTGCATGTATGTGACAACTACTATTTTCCAATAATTGTGTATTCACTCATGGATAATTGATGCATATCAATTCAGACAGAGACCCAGTAGGGATCAAAGAAGGGACAGTGTACTATCAGTTGGATGAATATTTTTCCTATAGAGGAAGCTCATCCATGACTAGGATTTATCTCCTTTAGGTTTGTTTCAGTTATTTCAGAGGTCAATGTTGTGTGTGAGGTGAGAATCACATAGGTTGCAGCTAGAGGACCCATGAAAATTTGTGCATAGAAATAGGAGGCTTGGAGGGCAGAGGAGAATGTTTGTGAGAAGCCTTTGACTATCTATGAGCAGCAGAGGGATTGTACTGAGAGCTGGATAACTTTCGAGCTAAGTCTTTGTGTAATCTAGACATATTTCCACTTGTATGATAAAAAAAAGATGGGGTTTTAGGTTGATTCTTTCCCCTAGTTATATCTTGTGTTATGTGCTATTATTTCTCTTAATCAGTTATGCATGTTTCTACTTGATGTTTCTCATGAATTCGATTATGCTTCCGCTTAATGTTTTGTAGAAGTAGAACAAGTATTATGCTTTAAAACATTGCATATATCGGTTTGTTCTACAGGTGAAATTTCTATATGCTATCATAGCTAGCTGATTTGTAGAGAAAATTCTATAGCCCCACACTCGGGGTTAGTGATGTATGGTGTAATGATGTGTCTTGGAACTTTAGCTTAATTCATAACCCTGTCAACATGCGAGCACATTTTCACACATCTATTGTAATCATCGTAAGACTAATATTTAACACTTGTGATGCATGTTAATTTAACATGTGTTCTATATTTGAGCTATTTCACTTGTTGTAGTACATAATCTATTAATGGAAATGTGTCATATATGCTATTAACATTATCTCACCCATGTATACTACTCTCCCAGACACCAAACATACCTTTAACATAAAACTTATTGTAACAACCATTGCACTCATTCTGACTCATCTGTTGAGTGTTGTACGTGTTATCTTACATTATGTGTTATGACTGCCACATCTATGTGGAATGCTCCTTTGGAAGTTGTGCACATCTTATAATGTTGTGTGTTCCTAGCCAAGTTGTGATTACATCCCAACCAACTTGGCACTCACTCCCACCCTCTTCCTCTACAGTGAAAGAACCATTGACAGAAGTGACACTTACACTCACCAGGCACATGAACCTCACTTCTTGAAGACAAAGCAGACCACTCTCCTATGATGGCAAGCAAGAATTGAGGACAATCCATAAGACAATGACAACTGGGCCATCATGCCGGATAGGACTCCCACACAAAATGGTGTGAGGTCTAATTGGGACTTCATATCAGGGTGATCCCTTGAATGTTGGCAGGTCCAGCATGTTAACAAAACCTAACTGTTGATATGCTTTGTAATAGTTACTGATTCCCCATAGAAAATTTTCAAGTGATGTATGTTTCAAGTTAGATGATAATTAGAATTCATGGAATTTTTTATTTCATTATTACCCACCAATATTTCTCATGGATCAAGTTTTTCTTTGTTGTTTTAGTTAAATTCCAACTCTTTGTTTGATGTAAGGTTCCAAGTTACAGTTTGTAAGTTTAATCAACAATAAACGTGATTTAAAACATTTTACATTTTTTGCGATGCATGGTTTGATGCTTAAAGGTTTTACATATAAGTTTAGGAATATGAAGCAATGTTTGTAAATTTGCATTTAGTCAGTACATTTTGTATTGTGATTCTTATAATGTGAGTAGAAGATAATAATTATTTGGGTTGATCCTTAGGTTTTGTGAAGTTGTTTTATCAAGTCATTTAATGAATAGTAAAATTTCATATTACAAAACAATGTACATTTTGCATTGATTAATTTTATAATTGTGTAGATGTCTAAGCCAATCATATAACTTAAAATTTCACATTATAAAACTTGTTACATGTATACATTTTTCATTCATGAATATATCATCATCTTATAGAGAATATCTAATATGGATGTGGGTTGATACTCAATTTTTAATATAAAGTTGTTCAATGCAAACATACTATAAAATTGCATTATAAAACATACATTCTAAATTATCTTATTTGTCTTAAAGTCTACTTTTAGATACTAAATTGAATTTTTCATGAAATTTGAGAATGCTTAGATATTGAGAATTACAAATTACAATGTTAAATCAACTGAAGTTGCATTAATCTCAAAAGTTGCATTAAAGTAAATGAAAATGTTAAATATTAAATACTATGTATGGAGAATGCATTTTTAGTTTTAACAGGTTCTAAATGCACTACATGTATAGGATAAACACAATAAAATACATTCTTTTAAGCTATCAAGATGTGCAGGAGATAAAAAATCTTAGGTCCCTATGACACTAGTGTGTTCCCTAATTGTTATTAGTGCAACCCCCTTAATTTTATTTTTGTGTTCATGTAATCCAAAAAAAATTATTTATGTGCCCCATAGAAGCCCGCTATTTCTATTGTTGTTCCCTTACATTATTATTGTTATGTCAGCTCTGATTATATTGTGACCCCTTAGACTCCTATATATAGGAAGGAGGTTTTGTCATTTGAATCATGAAATATTTATTCATTTGTGTAATGTAAAGGATGTTTGCCCCTTGAAGAGGATTATTTTTAAGTCATTGATCTATCTCTTCTTCTATTTGTGAGCTGGTTGCGTAACATTTGGTACCGGAGCTTTGGATTCTAGGGTTTCACTTCTAAAAACAGGTCATCAGGGGATTGTTGCTATAACATTTTTTCTAAGAAGCTTAGGAAGTTGAAATTAAAACCCCTTTGAGCCAAAATCTTGTTAAGCTTTGTGTACAAATTTTAGATCTTTTCTTGCTATAAATCCAAAGATATGATCTAAGGAAGTTAGAGTTTTTGGAGGATCCCGAATTCCATCTCAAACATGTGACCTTGGGAAAATATTCACAACATTCTCTCTGAGTATTTTATTCAAATTTAGTAAGAACATAAATAAAGAGGACGAGCTTTAGTTTTCTGAGTATTTTTTTTAGAGCCAAAGGTCAAAACAATGGCACATGGCACTTCATAAAATTTTGATCTACTAAACGAGTCTATAATCCAGTCATCTTTGGAGATTTGACATAAATATTTCTTGGAGAATCCAATCTTGATCATACTTGTGGCATTGTAAAGAGAACTCAGAGGGCTACCATAATACAAAATTTTATACCATGGATATTGAATTTTAGAGATACTTTAGATTAAATATCGATCTCCTACAAAGCAAAAAAAGGGTGTGTAGTATTTTTAAAAGTTTGCATAAGTTTTGCATGAAAAAATAGTTTGAATTGATTTAAAGGGAATAGTGAAGCATAATTATCATTAATTGATTTCTTGAAGAAATGAAATAGAAACACCTAGTAAGAAACCCGAAAAATCTACTATTGCTCATGAAGAAGAGGAAAAAATGCAACATGATATATTAAAATTATGAGACCAAGTGCAACAAATTTCACACTCATAAAATGTAACATAAGCTAAGATGGATGGTTTAAAGAATGCCATCAATGAAGAAAAATACAACATTGAATATTTGAAGAAATACATGGAAAGTTTGAAGGGAGGTTTGGCAAAGTTGCTACAAGAAATGCTTCCTAATGGAGAAAAGGTAGTAGAGGAAACTCACGATGAAAACAAAAGAACTCTTAATCATGATTTGCAAGACTCTATCATTAGATTGAAAGCCAACCATATTCGAAATATCGATATTAGGAAGTTTTATGCAAAGGATCCCATAACATGTATACTACAAATGGAGGAATATTTTGATGTCCATAATGTGCAAAGCATGCCGAATGTATGCATTGCAACTTTATATTTAGAACCCAATCAGGTTTCTGGTATCAATGGATTTACTCTCATAAATAAATTGTCACTTGGTAAATTTTTATGGAGTAAATGATACCACATTATGAGGATACAAAGAGAAACACCCTTTTTATCCAATTAATAAATCTCAAACAAAAAAGGTTCAATAGTGGAGCACATTGAGGACTTCCAAAAATTGAATATAAGGGTAAATTATATTCCACGGTATAATAGGATTGTTGTCTTCATAGCGAATCTAAAGGATAACATCCAACATGAGGTTCATCTTTCGGACCCTGATTACTTCAGGAAGGCATTTAGGTTGGCAAGAAAAAATGAAAGCAAGATTATGGAAAGAAGGAAACCTACCACCCACAACGATAACGATGGAAGTATGGTTTCTCCTAACCTTCCACAACCTACAATGTTGACACCACAAAAATTGGAAGAAAAAAGACAAAAATGGCATTGTTAGAGTTTTGATAGTGAATACACTAAAGGTCATAAGTGTGATGGGAAGGAATTATTTGACATCGATTGTGAAGAGGAGGAGGAAATGGAACAAGAAGCATCCAAACAAGAGGATATACACTAGGAAACAACCCTAAAGAAAGAAGAAATGAATCTGACCATATGTTGTAATGGATTGGCAAGAATTACCACTCCTCAAACTCTCAAGATAGAAGGACATATCAAGAATAAAAATGTAATAGTGTTGATTGATTCAGGTAGTACCCATAATTTTACTCATCGTAAGAGAGACAAGGAATGAAATTTCTTCTTATGTCCAACACTAGAGTGTCAAGTGATGGCTGCAAATGGAGGAACCATAAATTTCTCTGGAAAGTGACATAATACCAAGTTGTTCATGGGAGAATATGTATTGTGCTTTCCATTCCAATGGGTGGTGCTAATGTTGTACTAGAATTCCAATGGTTACAATATTTTGGTGCGATAAATCTTAATTTTAAATAACTTTTCTTCAATTTTTCTTTTGCGAAGGAAAGGAATTTGAATTAAGCAGTATCACAGGGAAACCACGAAAGACAGTCAACACTAATGGCATGAAAATGCTTCTACAGAAATAACAACGAGGTGTAATTTCACAATTATGTTCACTAGAGGCTAAAACATCGAAATCATCTATTTATCCAGACCTCCAAAAATCCTTGGACAAGCATTCCAAAGTATTTGAGACTCCCAAAGGCATCCCACCTATTTGTGGTCATGATCATGCTATTCATTTGATTCTAGGAAGTATTCCTCCAAACATCAGGCCTTATAGATATCCATATGCCCAAAAGAGTGAAATTGAATGTATGGTTACAAAAATTATAGAGGGTGGTATAATTCAACCCAGTCAAAGTTATTTCTCTACTCCAGTAGTATTGGCACACAATAAGGATGGATCATGGTGCATGTTTCCAGATTATAGGGAGATCAAGAAGCTCACTATTAAACATAAATTTCCCATTCCTATCATTGATCAATTATTTGATGAATTACATGGAGAAATTCACTTCACCAAGTTGGATATTCATTTAACATATCATGAAATAAAAATGAAGATTGAAGACGTTCTGAAAACAACATTTAGAACTCATGAGGGTCATTATGATTTTTTGGTCATGCCTATTGGCCTTACCATGCACCTTGTACATTTCAAGGTTTAATGAATTCCATTTTCAAATCCATCCTTTTAAAATTTGTGTTAGTATGTTTTGATGATATACTAATCCACATCAAGTCTTCGAAGGATCATGTTCAACATGTTGAAAGGGTGCACAAGCTATTGGAGGAGAAACAATTATATGCAAAAACCTCCAAATTTTTCATTGGAGTACACGAGGTGGAATATCTAGGTCATATTGTATCTCGTAAGGGTGTTAAGGTAGACCCTAACAAAATTAAATCCATTAAATAATGGAAAATATCCACATCCATAAAGCATCTACGAGGATTTCTCAAGTTGATAGGAAATTATTGCATGTTTGTTAAGAATTATGAGAGAATACCAACACCTATAACAACATTACTCGAGAACGATGTGTTTTCTTAGATTCTAGAAGTAACTAAAGTGTTTAAGCATCTTAAAGAGGCAATGTTCCAAGCACCAGTCTTACCTAAGACAGAATTCAAAAAAAAAAATATTGTGGAATGTGATGCCTCCGAAAATGGAATTGGTGTTGTTTTAATGTAAGAAGGAAGACCCATTTCTTTTGAAAGTTGTCCAATAAAAGGAAAGCATTTACACAAAGCTATTTATGAGAAGGAAATGTTTGCAATATTAAAAGAACTTAAGAAATGGTGACCTTACCGAATGGAAAGGCACTTCAAGGTAAAAACAGATCATGATAGTATAAAATACCTTTTAGGAAAAATATTATCTTCAAAATAGAAGTAAAAATGGGTCACAACAATGTTGGGTTATGACTTTGAAATCATCTAGAAAAAATAGCAGCTAAATGTTGTTGCAGATTCACTCTCAAGAAAGGATGAGGATGTGGAAGCATTGCTTTATGCCATTTCTATTATCTAACTAGATTGGATAACTGAAGCAAGGGATGAATGGAAGAATAAATAAGAAGTATGGGCACTCATTCAAAAGTTGTAGAAAGATCCTATTACATCTGAACATTTAGCTAGAATTATGATCCATTATGGTCCAAAGAGTGGTGGTACCTACCTTTGTAAGAATTCTCAACTGAAATAAAATATTCTTCACGAAATTCACACCTCACCCTTAGGAGGGCACTTAGGATTTTTAAAAGCTTACCACAAGGTTAAGAAAGAATTCTTTTGTGATGGCCCTAAATCTGATAGTGAAAATTTTGTGGCTAAATGTTTGGTTTTCCAACAAAACACTACAAGAAAAAAGGACATTGGTGAGGGGCATAAAATCTCACCATAAGCTCATTAGTGACGGTCAAAAGAGCCTTCATCACCAAAAATGGAACGTCACCAAAGATGTCATCACCAAAAGTATAGGTGTTGCGGTGACATTCAAAGTTTATCACCAATAATTATTTATAAAGATGCTTAATGACTGTCACCATTTCATATGAGCAATGGTGATGGACCATATCCTCTATCACCAAAAACTAATCGTCACCAAAGGTGGCGTCGCCAAAAGTGTAGGTGTTGTAGTGACATTCAAAGTCCATCACTACTAATGATTTATAATGATGGATAGTGACAGCCACCATTTTATATGAGAAATGGTGACATACCATAGTCTAGGTCACCAAAAATTGAACGTCACCAAAGGTGGCGTCGCCAAAAATATAGGTTTTATGGTGACATTCAAAGTTTGTCACGAATATTGATTATAATGACAAATAGTGACCATCACGATTTCCTATGAACAACAAGGATTTATTGTGATGGATCCTTCATGGTCGACACTATTGGTGCATATATATGGTGACGTTATTTGATTGTCACCAAAAGCCACATTGCTAGATTTATAGGTGTTTTGGTGACTTTCAAGGTCTGTCATGAATAATGACTATAACTACGAGCATTGACTGTCACCATTTCATATTAACAACAACCATTTATGGTCATAGACATTTGATGATCGTCACTATTGATGCGTATATATGGTGGAATTCATTGAATGTCACCATTTCATATTTTGGTGAGGGTCGAAAAATGTCACCAAAGCTCATCGGTGATGGCCAAAGAGCCTCCATCACCAAAAATTAATCATTGACATTCCATATGTATGCCAGGGCATGATGGAATCGAACCACCAACCTCTTTCTTTACAAGCAGGTGCTCTTCCATTGAGCTAACACCCTTTAAAGAATTAGACTTTTAAAAATTAGGCCTTGAAACTTCATAAATTCTAAATTCTATAACTTTAAATAATTAAAGTCACAATTATATTTTACTAAACAAGCAAAGCAGCATCGAAGTTGCAGATCGCTACCTCATGATTATGGAAGTTATGAAAAGTGGGTGGAGGGAAAAATAGTTATGTATAAGAGAATCAATATGCTCATTTGAATACTCAATTAGAAGTGAAACTCTGAAGACATTTATAACTTATAAATGACCTATAACTAGAAAATGCACCAAATATTGCAAAGGAAATGTCATAAGTGGATAGCATATGTAAGAATAGCAATGTAACTCATGTAGGACGCAATGCAGTTCAAGTTAATATAGTTGAACATTTATCAAAATCATGTAGAAACTATTCCTTGAAACCAGTGTTAGAATTAAAAGAGACCTACAGATCTCAAAAATTCAATGCTTCAATAATCACAATTTTATCAGTAAATTTGCAATCAAATTGTTGATGCACATGAATCCATCAAAATGAAATTTGTTAACCATTCAACATTAAAAATTTTAATTTGCTTCAGCTATCTATTGAATAGCTAAAGTCAATGAAGAATAGAGCACCCTTCTTGATACAAATAAAAGCATAATTATGAATATTCTACAAGAAATCAATCTAATATGATCTAGATTATGATGTTGTTTCTAAACAATTTTTATATATTTTGAGAAGATATTGTCAAAGACAATGACTAAAAAACTTGGTGAGGGGCCCAAGAATATCTGCTCACAATGAAACTAAGATTTAAATTGAAAAATAAAATTTTCACACAATGTAGTATTATTTTACAAAGTTGTTCATGATGGACTACTCAAGAAGGCAAAATCACAAGATTTCTTGTCTGAAGAGAAACTAGCTATTTGTAGATTTGGTGTGATGCATTGAACTATGAAACAATGATATACATACACACATAATGGCTACACTTTTATTTTCCTCTTCAAGTAGACAGAATATCAATTCCATAACTTTAGAGACTTAGCATATGCAGATCAAAACTTTGCCTCTTCAAGGGAAAACCAAAAAATTCTCACCAAATGCTATAATAGGCATACAAAAAGAAAAGTAATAATCCATAGAATGTGAAGAATATTATCTTACTATTCAATCATCTTTTGTAGTGTCACAAATATTAATCCAAGAGGATCTCGAGACACCAAGGGGATGGATAAAGGCTGGAAATTCAAAATGGAAAAAAGGAGAATTTGATGGCATCAATTGAGAGGGCTCGTCTTCCTAATCGTGATGTCGTGAATGGTTTGTCAATCTGAGCTCGTATGTAAAAAATAGAGCTCTCCAAATATTAGTATGGCAGAGGTAAAATAGGGCCCATAGTGCGCCACACGGCATCCCAGTTAGTACGTGCAACCCACATGGAAACCCATCAAACACTGACACATGGCAACCTGTCCTTAGCCTCCTAAACCAGAACAAGAAAACATGGGATATTTTTGTTATAACTAAAATTTTTATATAGTTATCCAAATTAACTATAAATAACAATATATAACCAAATCAAAGAAAACAAATAACCAAAATATATATACAAAAACCATATAATATATGGTATACCATGTATTATTAAACAAATATCCCAACCATTCAACATATATGGTATGAAAACAAAACAAACCAATGTATAATGCATATGGTGGAGTGGTTACAACAAACAAGATATTATAACCAACGTATATAATGGAGGAAATATATTATCGTTATACCATAACACATGGTATATTTGACAGCGCATCTGGGGGAGTTATATACGTTACACAAACGCATTACCGTTGACCACCATGCGGGCATGGCTTGGCTAGGGGACCACGTGGTGGTACCACCACCCAAAGCCACTCAAATGTACCCACCATACCATAAATATCACATGAATCGGTACAACAATTCAATGCGGATTCCGTAGGATGGGGATATGGGATGGGTGCGGGTCCCGTGAAGTATGGGCCCACCCCCCAACTTTGGTTAAAAGTATATGATATGTCCATTTAAAAAACCAATGTGGTTGGGGGGTAAAACAAATATATGTTAAAATAGACATTACCATAACCACCTCTATGGTAAATCTGCCTCCAATGTTATTAAAACATAAAATATTGCTAGCGCACAGGGGGAGAGTAGAGGTATAGCAGCCCAGGCATGGAAATCAAGACAGAGGCAGTGAAATCCTAAGCAGTCAGAAAACATCTGTGGAACCATGCTTGGCTAAATTTTTGCAGGAGGGTGATTTTTGTCTAGACTCAAAATTGGGCAAATTTTATATCATTTTTACACCTCTTGGCAATAGGAATTTAATGGTGGTTTCAGTTTCTATAGCAAAGCTCTCCATTTTTCAGGCATTTTCCAGCATGGAGGTATATTGCTCCATTTTTTTAATTGATGAATGTAACTTCTTTTGATGCCATTTTTTATGAATGAAGGCCTCCCCATTGATCGAGCAAGGCCCGGAGACGTAGTCCAGGAGAGATGAACTTCGTTATCAATTTCTTGTCTTCTTACGTGTTGCTTCTTCTTCTTCTCACATGTGCACATTTAAGTTTCTCTTTGGTTAAGTTACAAACTATTTTATGTAATTCTTTTAATGCATCTATAAACAAAAGGTAACCTAGATCAAGTGGTATCAGAGCAGGTGTTTTCGGATGTGAATTGCATGTTTGAAAGCTAACGAGAAATAGGCTCCGAAGAGGTTAAGGGGAGTTACAACCTTTCGATCCCGAGGCAATGTGCACCTCGAAGAAGGAACATGAAAGATGACAAGACTCAGCATGATGAGGAGCGGATATTTGGCAAGACTTTATATATGATGGCAAATTGTGTTGAGAAGTTGTTCTCAAAGCTCGAAAAACTGAAAAATGTAGAGGGGAAAACTCCAGAAGGACAAGGTTTAGTACATGGAGATGATGATGGAGGAGATCCACCTCCTTCTCCTTCCACAAGTGGAAGTTCCCCTTCTTCTCACCATCATAATAATCGAAATTCCAAAGATGCATCTAAGAAACCTTTTTTAAGTTAGATGTTAAATTTGATCTCCCTGTGTACAATGGTGAAAGCAATGTAGAGAAACTTATTAATTGGATTAGGTAGGTCGAGATCTACTGCAAGATTCAGCAAATCATGGAGGATGAAGCAAAGATTCAGTTGGCATCTTTGCAATTAACCAGCACTACTCTCGTTTGGTGGGAAAGAAAATCACAAAGCAGTAAGAATGTTGGTAATCTTTATTCCTCTTGGCCTAATTTCATTTCTGCATTAAAGGCATAATTTTATCCATTGGGTTACATGCAAAAAGCTTTAATGAACTGGCAGTATTTAAGGCAAGGAAAAGGTCAGGATGTTGAGAGTTTTACAGAAGGATCTAGGAAGCAAGCACTAAATTTGGGTATTGCACTTAATACACTTGAAATTGTAACTAAATACATTGGACCGTTACATAATTATATTAGGCATTCATTGTTATTGTTTGAACCAAGCACCATTGGTGCGGCCAACGTAAAGGTAATTCACATTGAGAATATGGGCAAATATGACAGAGATGACCAATCAAAGATAATGGTAGCAATCAAGAGAAGGGGAGAAAAGCCCTCTTATACCCATTGTGGGAAAGAGGGGCATGATGAATAAAATTGTTGGAAGCTACACCTTGAACTGAGACCTAAGAAGAATGACAGAAATGGGAAACAGAAGGTAGTCACCACCGTACAGTAAAGCCAAAATTCCGAGTCAGAAGAAGATGAGAAAGTCATAGCTATAGGATTTGCATGAGGTAGGCCCATTGACTTGGGGTCTAACTCCAATGATGAGATGAAGTTTGCAGCCCTGGGAGTCAAGGCAAGAGGGCCCATCGATTTGGGGTATGATTCTGGAAATGAATCAAGGATTTCAACCGATATAACAAAAATGACACTTCCCTTGGCTAGACTCCAAGAACTTGAAGAGATCAACCACTACATCCAAGCAGAGAATGTTGAACTAAGGAGGCTTCTACAATAGGTGAGGGATGAAAACAAAAGTTTACTACATCAGTTGCAAGCCAAGGATGAGGCCTTTGAACAGTTTCAACATAGCTATCGAGAGGTAAAAATCGATTCTCCAATTTCATATGATTTTCATGATGACAAGTTTACTACTTTTGAAAAACATGCTATAGGGATTGGATCTAGACTAGCGAAGAAAATGGGATATCAAGGAAAGGGCCTTGACATCAAAGGCCAAGGCATCATAAACCCCATCAAAGTCAAGCAGTTTCTACACCATGTAAGAATCGGATACACCAGAAAGGAAGTGGAGGAAAATTCAAATATAGCTAGTAACCAACCAACAATAGACGATGAAATTCCTTCCTAACAATCCAGTGATAGTGAGGGCTCCATGAAAACCTTTCAAAGAAACACGAAGGGGAAGCGCCCCAAGGTAGACCCGAAAGTTTGGAGGAGAAATAATTGTTGTAGTTATTGCAACAAAGACGGACACCAACAAACGATGTGTCTGATGCTCCATGTTCGAGAAACATCGCCAGACGAGCTTAAAGATGAACATGTTCAAGAGATTAATTCGCACCAGTGATGATGATCTACTTTGTTAAGATGGTTTTTTTAGTAGTAGCTTGTTATGGCCACCATTTTAAATCATACATTGCAATGTAAAAATGGTGACGTGTTTCCCATCACTTCAAGACGCAACGATGATATTTTGGCCTTTCCTTATTAGTATTTGAGGCATTAATTACTTTTTATGTAATCCTTGGCTAATGAGTGTATGCTATGAACTCTTGACAAGGAGGGGTTGTTGAGTCCTGTGCGGTATGCATGATTTCAATAATATACTAGTTTCGTGTGCAGGAGATTGACATTGTGGATTGACAGTGTGCTATTTCTTTTGGAGGAACAAAAGCTCCTCAATGGGGAGGATTGATCCAGTAGGATCTTGAGACACCAAGGGGATGGATAAAGGCTCGAAGTTCAAAATGGCAGAAAGGAGAATTGTATGGCATCAGTTGAGAGGGCTCGTCTTCCTGATCGTGATGCTGTGAACGGTTTGTCAATCTGAGCTCGTATGCAAACGATAGAGCTCTTCAAAGATCGGTATGGAAGAGGGAAAATAGGGCCCACAGTGCACCACATGGCATCCCATTCAGCACGTGGGACCCACATGGAAACCCATCAAACACTGACACATGGCAACTCCCTTAGCCTCCTAAAACTGCACAAGAAAACACGAGATATTTTGGTTATAACTAAAATTTTTACATAGTTATCCAAATTAACTATAAATAACAATATATAACCAAATAAAAAAAAAAACAATATATATATATATATATATATATATATATATATATATAATAATAAAGAAAGAGAGAGAGAGAGAGAGAGAGAGAGAGAGAGAGATAAACCATATAATATATGGTATACCATGTATTATTAAACAAATACCCCAACTGTTCAACATATATGGTATGAAAACAAAACAAACCAACCTATAATGCATATGGTGGAGTGGTTATAACAAAATAAGATATTATAACCAACGTATACAATGGAGGAAATATATATTATGGTTATACCATAACACATGGTATGTTTGACAATGCATATGGGGGAGTTATATTGCGTTACACAAACGCATTACCGTTGACCACCATGCGGGCATGGCTTGACTAGGCGGCCACGTGGTGGTCGCAACACCCAAAGCCACCCAAACATACCCACCATACCATAAATATCACATGAATCGGTTCAAAAACCAATGTTGATTCCGTAGGATGGGGATATGGTATCGGTGCGGGTCCCATGAAGTACGGGCCCACCCTCCAACTTTGGTTAAAAAATATATGATATGTCCATTTAAAAAGCCAATGCGATTGGGGGGTAAAACAAAGATATGTTAAAATAAACATTACCATAACCACCTATATGGTAACTCCATATGCCATGTTATTAAAACATAAAATATTTCCAGTGCCCAGGGGGAGAGCAGAGGTACAGTAGCCCAGGCATGGAAATCAAGACAGAGGCAGGCGAATCCTGAGTAGTCAGAAAATACTAGTGGAACCATGCTTGGCTGAATTTTTGCAGGAGGGTGATTTTTGTCCAGACTCAGAATTGGGCAAATTTTATATTGTTTTTACACATCTCGATGATAGGAATTCGATGATGGTGTCAGTTTCTACATTAGAGCTCTCCACTTTCCAGGCATTTTCCAGCATGGAGGTATAATGCTTCATTTTTGTAACTGATGAATGTAACTTCTTTTGATGCCATTTGTTATGAATGAAGGCCTCCCCATTGATCGAGTAGGGCCCGGAGTTGTATTCTAGGAGGGACGAACTCCATTATCAAGTTCTTATCATCTTGTCTTCTTATGTGTCACTTCTTCTTCTCACATGTGCACATTTAAGTCTCTCTTTGGCCAAGCTACCAACTATTTTATGTAATTATTTTAATGCATCTATAAACAAAAGATAACCTGGAACAAATATTCCCGATCTTGGGAAAATAAAATATAGTATAAATAAAGTAAAAACAAGGTGCACAAAGAAAAATAGCAAGGTATATCAACAAATAAAAGAAAATTTAAAATAGGCAAAATAGGAGCACATATAGACATACATCAACAACTTGATACAAGTTTCCACCAAAATAAACCCCTTTCCTATAGAAGTACCACCTGAGAGTTGATTCATATTAAATCTTGATCGGGCAACTAGGGTCCAAGTAGGCATATCTCAGAATAACGGGATAATAATGAATCACAAAGATAGTATCATTTTTTCTTTCTCCATTGGCATATAACACAAAGGCTGAATTTGAGGCTCCAATTCATGGACTAACTTGTGTAGCAAATCAGGCAATGATACACTCAATATTGAAAGAGGCTCCACTCTGTAGTAATTAGGTTTCAAATAAATCAGGTATCAAATATAGTAGTATTCAGGATATCTTGTAGGAAATTAGGTGTATTATTGTGAATATTTGTTTAATAAGGTTTTCATATGTAACAAGATGGTTCAAAAAATGAGGAACCAGATAGGTAACTAAGGAGATTATTTGGGACTAAAGAAAATTTAAGTGAGAATTCAGACACCTCCTTGTTGGAAGAAATTAAGAGCATGTGCAACACATGTGGGAATACTAGCACCTCTAGTCATGTTAAATGCACAATTCCTTCAAACTTGTTAGCTCACCAAGCCATGGTGGAATCACTTCCATCATAGAACCACCAGGAAGAGATTGTATCATGTGACGTGAGTTAATGTTATAAAAGTTGGAGAAAACAGTCTGAGGATGTAGGGGACTGACAAGAAATGGAGCTGAACAAAGAGGATTGGCATCATGATGTTAAGGCTTTTAAGAACATTGAGCATAAATGGAAAACTATATTGAAGCTCCTAGAGGATAATGATGAAAAATTTAGGTATGGAAAATCACAAACCTAGAGGACAACATCACAGATGAAGACCTGAATAATAATAATAGACAAAACCATTTAAATTTCGACCAAGGTATTGGCAATTCAACTATCTAAGAGAGTTGGGGGGATGTAGCAAACATCAGGGCCAGACTCTTCACTGATGATCGATTAGAGCCAAGGTTGCAGGTCATTGTATTCATAACCAAAATATGCAGAGGCTTCTTTATTTTTAAATTTAATTACAAGATTATTGTTCTTTGAAATTTAATAGTTTTCCCACCTAGGTTTTAAAAATTACAGTAGAACTTAACTTCATACAATATGTTATTTTTTCAAAATGGACCTAGATCCTTCTGCTCTGTTTCCTTTTTATTTTGGTTAATGGGTGCAATTTGAGGCTATAGTTTTTTGGGAATTATTAAGTGTTACAATTAGCTTTTAAGGTTATCTATGATTCTGGTCTAATGGACCATGTTTGGCACCACCCAAAAGAATTCCACAAAATTACCAGAATGGAGGGGAGTGAAAGGCAAAAACTCGACTCTTTATGTGCCCTGAAGAATGGGTAGCCCCAACCCACATGATGGTCTTGTTTCAAAGCCTAAAGGGAATTGTAACACTAGAAATAAAGTTAAAGTAATACATACAAATGGATACTCACTAAAAGTTCTTTGAAATAAAAAATATGGTGAAATCTACTCTATGCTTACATATCAACCTTCCTATTTTTTTATTTTTTTTTTGAATTTATTTTGGGTGGGGGTTGGGGTAGGGTCTAAGAGTTGTGTTTTGTGGAGTTTTTGGGTGAAAACTATTGTTCATAATTTTTTTTCCAATGGGTAATGTAGTTGATACTGTTTTTAAATGATAAATTCAATGTTATATGTTTGAATTTGTTTATGGATTCAGAATTCTTTAGGTTCTATTCTACGGGGGTTAATGGATGGTTTTGTTAAATTCAACTTTATTGATGTCATGTAGAAAAGGAAAGGTAAATAAACATAATCATCAACACAATATAGAAGCAACCACTCACACTAAAAACCCCATAAATACCATAGGAAAACCCCAACTATGGGGATAACCCAACTAACGGAATTCCATGAAAGCCTAGCCAAGTTGGTAAACCCTTGTCCCCTTATAATGGGTGGGGAGCCCACACTTGCTCAACCTTTGGAAAATTACAATGGACACTAATAATCCTATTTATAAGCTTATTTCCATCCAAATATAACTGGAATAATACCATGGGCCAAAAACCACTAGCTATAGACTATCATTCCCAAGTTAAGGAGAATTGTAACAATTGAATCCCCTTAACTAGATTTGTTGTACCCTTGTTTCAAGTCATCGTTAATTGGATTTGCCATAAATATATTATCAAAAATGTATTTTATCTTCTTTACATTAGAAGAGAGTCAAGAATATGTTGAGTATATTTAACACATGGATATTCTAGCAAGAATATAAATATCAATCATTATTTTTTTTTAATAGGCTTCAGTTTATGCTGCTGGAGGCAGTGCTTCCTATGAAAGAGTTGTTGAGTTTGGTGATGATTTTGTCATTGTTGTGTAAGTTTCCATTTCTTTCTAGTGTAATTGACGGCTTTTCAGGAAATCTCTTCCAATGCTTTGCATTTAATCATATGTGGTTGATTGAGTTTAGAGTTTTCCTAATTCTTGTTGATTAGCTGATCAACACCTAGTTTTTCTCTATCTGATTATCACTTTTGGAAGGTTTATCATACCCTTATTTGCAAGCTTAAATGTGGAGGATTTAAGGATACTCTTACCGATGACTTACTTCCTCCTATTTTTAAGGTATTTATCAGTGTTTACACCAATAAATTGATTCATGATTTTTTATGTAGTTTGAGAATTCTCCCCCTAACCATTATGGTCCATGAAGCATGAGTGCACAAATTTTTCTCTGAATGTTCTCTAGATTCCTATAGACATTGATTGAAAATATAGGACTTAATCGAGTTGAAGTTGGTGATATTGTAGTGGGTATTGTTCTTGCACTTGGCTCTCAGCATGCTAATGAGTTCAGGATGACTTCTTTATATGATGGATTACCAAGTGTATATCTTACCATTTCATGTGTCAATTGAATTATTTTCTTCTTGGATGCCTCGTTTTTTGTCACAAATGCATGTTTTTTACCACATCATCTCTCCGAAGACTATACATGTCAACACTATCAAGAGACAATGATCTTCAGACCTACAAGCAATTGTAGATGTTGCGGCTGCAATTAAAGCTGAGTTTTATGACATTGGTATGTCAATATATGTTTGCTACCATTGGATTATCATAGCAAGTTTGATTTTAGATAAGTTTATGATTTCAATTTGTTTTCTTTAGGCATCAGTGTAGGAGTGGGGTTAATGACTATGAATCCTATGGTGTGGGAAGGTTATGTCAATTCAAAGGTATGCATCAATAAAAGTTAATGATGTTGTAAACATAAGGCTTTTAATTTTGTCAATAGTTTCAATTTGATGTTTTTGTCCATACTCTTCTATGTCTTTAATATAGCCTTCACATATATATACACTTGCACAAGGATAGATATATAAGTACTTCATTAAAGATTTGTGTCAAAGGCAGTGATGGCTTTCGCTGCCACTTGCAATAGCTTGAATTTTTTAGAAAAGCACAAGACTATCTTTTACCCATGGGTATCATCTCAGAAAATGTAGAAGACCACTATGGAGTTTCACGTCAAGACCAAGATCAAGCATTGGTATATGGAAGATATTTTAAGATTTTGATTTGCGTGAAGCCAATTTTGGTGCAGTTCATATGAATTAATCAGTGAAGTTCAAGAATGGGAGTTGAATATTAACTGTTATAATTGTTTTTTAGGTTGAATCTCATAGGCCCAAAATAGCAGAAATAGTTGCAGGGAAGTTCAAATATGAGATCATCGCAGTTGAAGAAAAGGTACAAAACATCCATGCTCTGTAGTTTCCAAAGTTGGAGTCGTCAGAGAGTTGTTGCAATGGTACTTAATACGTTTCTTGTTTTTGTGTTAAAGATTTTTTATCCTAAAACTGGAGATGAGAAGCCCATGGAGATATGTGTGGATGATGGCTTTCATCCTAGTGCTTCTCTTTATGATTTAGGGAAGCTGAGACATGCATTTAAGAAGAGGAGAAGCACCAATGTTAGTATAGAGTTTCTTTCCCAATTCCATGCTAAGCATGTTTTCTATGTTGTTGATATTATAAAAAAAGTTACAGCATGTTATATTTTCTACCATTGTAAAGCACAAACGTTGAGTATTCAGTCTGTGTCAGTTATGTCTATGTTCTGTTTCAATCTCACAAAAGAAAATCAAGACAAGTAGGTGATGGAGTTGGTGTTGTACTGTTGATGAAGAAGGCGATGGCCATGCAAAAGGGTGCAAAATGAACAATAGAAAACAAGTTGATCAATGCATGAAGTTTCATTATAACCACTAATATTCTTAATGGATGAGCGCAAATTCTCATCTTGCTACACCATCTATTTCCCACCTCTCTTGCCTCCACCTTCTACAAAATTTTCTAAATTAAAATCCCACTGATGCAAAAGTTCATCTCCAACTATAACATTGTTTGGATCAATCCAAATGCATAAGAGCACCACTTAAAAAGTCATGCTTTACTTGTAGACTTTTACATGTGAAAACCTATTCATGAAACAAAAGAGAATTTATATAAAAAAATTTACATACTGAGACAAAAAGAGTATTAGGGACCCATATCCTTTTCAACTTGTATCAATCATGCCTCAAACAACTATGCAGACTTAATGTCTCTAAAATTTTTGTTTCATCCTAGCTCTAGAATATAGGATTTCCTATCTTCATGCCTATGGGGACTCAAAGCGAGTCATAAATTGGATGAAAAGAGCCTCTAAACCTTTGAGCTACCATTTTTAGCCTCATTTTCAAAACATACAACTTACCTTCTATTTTTATGTTTTCTTTGACTAGGAATATGAATCAAGAAGTAGTTAGATTGTCCAAAGTCGGCTTGGCAATGGACCCAACCTTATTGAAATTCACAAATTCGAAGGAAGTCCAGTGAACAAAATATATTCATGACACTTCATACTAAATAGATTATTACTCTCTATATGTTTTTTTTCTCAAATATGAAAAATGATCTTATCTGTGTTTTCAACAGTTCTATATGGTCATTTTCACTATAACAGGGATGTAAATTATATAAATAGGGCAAGGTAAATGATTAAATTTTGGATTATGGACAAAGGTTTTGTATAGATTATAGGAGTATAGATGTATCCTTTTGATAGGGTGGTCACTTGAAAAATCACATGGCTACAAATTCTTTTATGGTTTTATAGATCTGAACTCTTATCGACAAATAGTTTTTGAGGCTACTTGGCCTTTAGGATTGCCTACTGGAATATATGGATGTAATGTTATTATCAATATAAAATTATTGGATTTTGTTTCTGAGGAAAACATAATTCTACCTACATGAAAAAGCAAGAGAATAGCATATTACTTTGAAACTACATCTCATTGAAGACTAGCACAAGACATGTTCTAGTAGTAAGCTATGCAAAATGAGATGTTTATTTTTTTCACATGTAACTTACAACCCCACCTTCAAACCACCCATCCTCTAGCCAACGAACAAGAAAGGGATAATCCTCACAAATCATAAACATTCTCAATCAACCACTAGCTCACAAAGAGTGAACACATCACAAATATTGAAAATGGTTTAGGTGAATAACAATTTCCTCTTAACCACTTGAGATAGGCTCAATTCACAAGACGAAATGATTATTATATTAGACAACAACCATAATACATGGTGAAAATCACCAAAATTTTCTATATAAGTTAGTTAGAAAAACAATTTCCAACCAATAAACCTCAATCCGAAAGAAGAATGGCATTCTTTATTTCAAAAAAAAAATAAAAAATGATTGTTGCAGAGAGAAGTAAATCAGCACGGAATATGATGGTGATTCCAAGATGAATATTTGACAATGGTGGGCTTGATATGTGCTTGGTATATTAGTTGTGAATGTTCTATGTTGAAATCAAGTGAGAAATTATTGATTATATGATTAACATTTTAGGATTACCAAAATGCACGGTAAGATATTCCCAACAGAATAGTTTTTAGGCTTAAAACTTGTGAAAAAAAATTAAAGTAATAAATGAAGTTTCAGAGAATAGTAACTACATAGATTTGGAAGAAAGGATTAATAGGTGGAAACTCTATGCCTCAAACAAAATATCTATTTGATCTAGATGACATCACTATGAGTAAAAACTCACAATGTCATCATCATTGTATTTGAATAAGATATGCACAATCAATATGTTATCGGTGCATGCTTTAAAATAGAACACAATTTAGAAAATAAATTACATATAAAACCTAGTTCAACTGAGAAATGTCATCAATTGATGAAGTGATACACTTGAGGGACCTCAAAAATTGTAGCCCATAGATACAATTTTATGAATTTTAAACTTCAAAATTATAGTGAGTTTGTAGCTAATTTCGAAATTGTGGGTCTCCAAACATTTACCTAAACTTAGAAAATCTGACATCATGATTGTAACTTCACAAAATACATACTGGGTTTTTCCTGGACATCTGCATTAAATAAAGAATTATCAATCTCCAAAGGAAATATAGGTAACTAGTGGAGTAGTAGTGGCTGAAGATGACAGGGGTATGGTAATCCTTAATTGTGCTCTAAAATGGCCCAGACATTAATAACGAAATAGAGAGCAACATTTTTCAAATAAAAAACAAATTATTGGAATTTTCCGAGTTTAACAGAGGAAGGCAAGGATTTCATTTGTATTTCATGAAAGAAGTACAAAGATATTAGGCAAAATCTAAACATTGTTGGAGATGGAACGCTTAATCAATCAGTTAAAATAGATAGAGAGATATCTCAGGTTAGTGTTATTACCTTTCGGGATAGGGCTAAGGCTCTAAACTGAGCTACTCGAACTGCTACAAAATTTGAGTCATTTTTCATTGTTATTGTCATGACTCTTTTCAATGAATAGAATACACATTATTCTAAAGGATAGAATGAATAAAGTTGGACAATAACATTTTTTTTTAGTTTTAGTCAAAGTAGCTCATTCACAATGATTGTCTGTCGACACTTTATTTTGATGTTGAAAATCGGATAAGGGAATAAGGTTTTAGAAGCCATTGGGAGTTCTTTTTAAAGAAAAATTGATCTACAATGAATAAGACATCTCGATCCAAAACAACAATACTTAAAAAAATACATGTTATAGTGTAAAATTAATTTTATAAGAATAAGCTCAAAAAACAAATGTTTTTCATTCATCCATTTGTCCCACCTACTTCCCACAATTGAATGCTACTTAACCCATGCATGGAAGTAAGGGAAACACAAAAAACACCTCTCATTGTGGGCAGGAAATCTCATATGTAAATCTTCATAGCTTCTTGACTGGTACTATTAATATTGCTAAGCCAATGAAGTCTCAATTAAATTTATTATGTGTGAATAAATGTTCCTTCCATTTCATGCTGTCAAATTGATTATCACAACCTTTATTTTTTGGAAATTATTATACGGCATGTTTCCATTTATTGCCTCATCTAATATTTTAAATTTGTCAATGCTTTCCTAGTTAGTCAACTTTAGATAAGATCTGGTTGGGCATACAGTCAAGCTATATGTTAGAGGTCCTTCCAAATAAAGTTTTAGTGAGAATACAATTTGCACAGTTCTTATTTGATTATAATTGCTTTCTAGACAACACATTATAAACAATGTTTGTTTGCACATATGCTCAAGCTATATGTTAAGGGTATTTCCAAAGATTCTTCACGAAGGGATGCTTTTTCGTTGATCCTACTTGATTATAGTTGGGATTTAATATTTGTTTTTATTCTGTTGGCATTATGATTCAAGTGTTGTCCTTGATGGCAACTCACTCAAAGGTATGATATAGGTGATGGAAACTCACTTAGAGGACAGATCATAGTGCAGCAGGTAAAGAGAGAGATATACGCAAGTTGACCATGATGAAAGTGTGTATATACATGGGTTAGCTGAGCAAAAGGCGCGTACAAGATATATGCATGTTAACCTTGATGGAAGCGCGTATACATGCGGGTTAGCGGAACAGAAGGCGCGTACACGTACACACGCGGGTTCATAGAAGTAAAGGCGCGTACATGTTGGAAACCATGGTCTTGGTCCATGGTATTTGGCCCATGGTATTTAATCCGAAGTGACAACCCCAGGTATTGGGTCCAAGGTATTGGTTCTACATGGTTTTGGACCATGGTATTGAGAGAAGCCTAAACCTATATAAGGAGAAGATCATTAGGCCAAGGGGGGAGTGAGCATGTGTTGAATATCTGATGAAGTGTGAGATCTAGATGTTGGTTATGGGTTGGTGATGCCTTGCTTGATCTGAACCAAGGTTGCACTCATGTGGAGGATGATGAACGATGGAATGGGATCTCAAGGCTTGGAATGATTATCATTATATGGTTTTATTATGGATAGACTAGATCTATTGACGCATGTTTATTGTATGAATGTTATGATCTAGGTATGTGCTGATGTCTGAAATAGCTGCAAAGTTATGAGTTAGAATTTGCAGATTTGTACAATGGTTTTCTTTGGTAAAAGCGCGTATACACGCAGGTTGGGTTTTTCCAAGTAGCGTATACAGTATGAAGTATGATATTTGAAGTTGCTATTGGATCTGGTTATTGTTGCAGAGTTATGTAGTTTGTTCTGTGTTCTGGTGACCGTGTTGTTGACAGGATTTCAGCATTGGGTGATTCAGAGATTGATGATGCAGGTTGTATTGCAATGGTGATTGTTCTATGTATCCAGTATGAAAATGTATGAAACGTGGTCCTTGGATGATTGTAGGCCGGCACCTACGTACTGGTAAACATATTGGCCAGTTAAGAGCTAGGGGGTTATAGCTCCCTTCCAGGAGCAGCTGGAAAACAAGTGAAGGTTGGGGCCTTCAGTAGGCTAGCGCCTACGTACTAGTAAATGAAATGGCTAGTACAAGAGCTAAGGAGGTTGTATCCTTCTGCAGGTAGAAGCCTGCGTACTGGTAAAGGACTGCACCAGTACATTGTAAAAGAAGTTTCTTATTAAAGGAAGATAGAAATAAATTGCAGCAGGTGGTTTTCACCCACATTGGGTTTCCACCTTATATCATGGTGTTCATGTGTGCTCTTTATGTGTGAAATTCTGTTCTGTTTACTATTCATATGGTTAATAATGTTATAATGCATTCACTGAAGATGAACTAACTAGATCATAAAGGTTACTGGATGTACGCTAGTTTCTTTTAACATAGTCGCGTATATATGCGGATATCCTTAACTGAAGTAGCGTATATGAATCTAAGTATGAAAATGAAAAAGTATCGAATTTGCTAATATTGATTCACCCCCCGCCCCCCCCTCTTAGTATTATTTCCAACAATTGGTATCAGAGCAGGTCCTTTGGTAGAAGCTTGATCACTTGAAGGAGATCCGTAGAACAATGGGAAAGAAAACGCATCAAAAGAAGAAGACAGCTGAAAGGAACAATGACAGCCTACCGGTGAGTGGAAGCAAGTATTCAGATCCTGAATCACCTCAGATTGAAGATGGACAAGCAAATAAAGCATCAAATAAAATCATAGATCAAGAAGATCTACCTAGCAAAAGGGAGAGTGCCCTCAAATAAGAAATTATCAGCTTAAAAGCTTAGCTGGAATGTGCTTTCAGAGTTCGTCAAATGCTGCAGGTGCTGAATGAAGAGCAAGAAAATGAGATTCTCAAACTAAGGCAAAAAGTGGAAGAAGGAAGAAAGTTTGAAGATACCTTGAAGAAGCAATGTCTGGAAAAAGAAGAACAACATCAAGTTGAGGTAAATATCTTGAAAGGTAAATTAGAAGAAAAAGATAAACTATTACAATTTCAAGATAGTACTAAGATCTTGGATGATATTCTTAGTAGTCAAAGGTCTCCTGCTATTGAAACTGGTCTTGTCTTTTATGAGTCTATTGAAGGTGAATCTAGTTCACAAAGTAAGACAAGAAACTCTAATGCAAGATCTGAAAGGCTCAACAAGGAGATGAAAGGACAACCCCATCAACAGCCAATGAAAGAATTTCCTCAAAGAAAATATTTTGCTCTGAACTATGGAAGTGATAGACGATTATCTCCTCTAGTGAATAATGTTGAATGCTATGTATGTCATAATCATGCACATGTTGCAGCTAGATGCATAAGTAGAATGGTTCAAGACCATCACACAAAAAGATATTCATGTTCCAGGTGCTTCAAAGGATATTGTTTTTCTTGCAATATGTTTGGTCACAAAGCTTTTGATTTCTATAGAAGGAATAAGAAACATATAAGATGTTATGCATGTTACCAAGTTGGACACATATCAAAGGAATGCAAGATAAGATTGTGGACACCAAACCAAAAGAAGAAAACATCATCATAGTTGAAGATATGGAAGAAAAAGGAAGTACAACCAGAAAGATGGGGCATAGCAGAGTACACAGACATGACAGATTCAGAGGAAGATGGAAGTTTGGAACATCAGTGTTCCAAATCTCATACGTTGGTTTCATGAAGACAAGTCGCATATATATGCGAGTTATATGCTGCAGAGTCGTGTATATGATGTTCTGAAGAAAAACAACAATACAGAAGTCTGATATGGTTCAGTCACTATTTTGATGATGGCATGGCACAGGTTCAGGGGGAGCATATACTTTAAATAATGCATTGTTGGCATTATGGTTAGAAGTTCTTGGTGATGATGCTTATTAACATATCTTGCTTGACCAAAAGAATGGATTGCAGGTTATAGATTTGGATGCTTATAATGTAGATCATATGGTGTATGATAGCTGCTGATAACTATCATGGTCTTGTTTAGATACTTGATCTTTGTGAGTCATATGATATGTTTTATCACCCCACTATGCATGGGATGGATGATGTAATGGTTATTGTTGTTGAGTCATGTATATGTACTTGGTTCTCATATGTAAACAATTGGTATATCCCCACTTAGTTGGATGGATGAGTTTAAAATTCCCACTTGGTTGGGAGAATGATGTATGTATAGAGTCATGTTATGCTTTTGCAAACCTTACATGTGCTCAGGGGGAGCATGGATATATTAGTACATCTCAGCATATGCAAAGGGGGGGCTCAATCATAGATTTTAGCAGATAGTCAGGGGGAGTATGGACAGCAAATGGAGATCAAAGAAGAGAATATCTTGGTCCGCCCTTTGCCCTTGATGTCAAAGGCAGAGAGTGAATTGGTGTGGTTGTTGCCATCAAGTCCAAAGGGGGAGATTGATGGCATTATGATTCAAGTGTTTTCCTTGATGGCAACTCACTCAGAGGTATGATACAGGTGATGGAAACTCACTTAGAGGACAAATCATAGTGCAGCAGGTAAAGAGAGAGATATACGCAGGTTGACCGTGATGAAAGTGCGTATATACGCGGGTTATCTTAGCAAAAGGCACGTACAATATATACGAACGTTAACCTTGATGGAAGCGTGTATACACGCGGGTTAGTGGAACAAAAGGCGCGTACATGTACACACGCGGGTTCATAGAAGTAAAGGCGCGTACATGTTGGAAACCATGGTTTTGGTCCGTGGTATTTGGCCCATGGTATTTGGTCCGAAGTGACGACCCCAGGTATTGGGTCCAAGGTATTGGTTCTCCATGGTTTTGGACCATGGTATTGAGAGACGCCTAAACCTATATAAGGAGAAGATCATTAGGCCGAGGGGGGAGTGAGCATGTGTTGAATATCTGATGAAGTGTGAGATCTAGATGCTGGTTATGGGTTGGTGATGCCTTGCTTGATTTGAACCAAGGTTGCACTCATGTGGAGGATGATGAACGATGGAATGGGATCTCAAGGCTTGGAATGATTATCATTATATGGTTTGATTATGGATAGACTAGATCTATTGACGCATGTTTATTGTATGAGTGTTATGATCTAGGTATGTGCTGATGTCTGAAATAGCTGCAAAGTTATGAGTTAGAATTTGTAGATTTGTACGATGGTTTTCTTTGGTAAAAGCGTGTATACACGCAGGTTGGGTTTGTCCAAGTAGCGTATATAGTATGAAGTATGATATTTGAAGTTGCTATTGGATCTGGTTGTTGTTGCAGAGTTATGTAGTTTGTTCTGTGTTCTGGTGACCGTGTTGTTGATAGGGTTTTAGTATTGGGTGATTCAGAGATTGATGATGCAAGTTGTATTGCAATGGTGATTTTTTTATGGATCCAGTATGAAAATGTATGAAACGTAGTTCGTGGATGATTGTAGGTCGGCACCTACATACTGGTAAACATATTGGCCAGTACAAGAGCCAGGGGGTTGTAGCTCCCTTCAAGGAGCAGCTGGAAAACAATTGAAGGTTGGAGCACCTACATACTAGTAAATGGAACGGCTAGTACAAGAGCTAAGAAGGTTGTAGCCTTCTGCAGGTAGAAGCATGCGTACTGGTAAAGGACTGCACCAGTACATTGTAAAAGAAGTTTCTTATTAAAGAAGATAGAAACAAATTGCAGCAGGTGGTTTTCACCCACATTGGGTTTCCACCTTATATCATGGTGTTCATGTGTGCTCTTTATGTGTGATGATCTGTTCTGTTTACTGTTCATATGGTTAATAATGTTCTGATGCATTCACTAAAGATGAACTAACTAAATCATAAAGGTTACTGGATGTACGCTAGTTGCTTTTAACACAGTCGCGTATATACGCGGATATCCTTAACTAAAGTAGTGTATATGAATCTGAGTATGAAAATGAAAAAGTATCTAATTTTCTAATACTGATTCACCCCCCCTCCCCCCCGCCTCTCAGTGTTATTTCCAACATATTCCTGTCTCATTTTCCTATGCACAATAACATACGTTTTCAATCCTTTGTAACTATTCTTGTGGTTTACATATTGTAGATGTAATTAGCTTCAAGTTGTACATTTAGTTCCGCATGCTTCTCAAACTTTAATACAAACTTGTTTGTGAAATCATTTTTTGCATACTTGTTTACTCAGAAACATGAAAAATATGCACAGGTACAGTGATGGTTTGATTTGTGCATCAAATATCATCATGAATAATGTAGAATTTGTCTTAGTGGCAAAGCAAGCATTGTGTTCGAAGTTCAAAACTTCTTAGGCTGATTTTCATGGAAACTTGTTAGGTTGGTTGATCTTTGTGGAAACTTGTTAGGTTGGTTTTCTACTCACCCACTAACAAAACCTGTGATATTTCTAGAGTAACCTTTCAAATATATAGAGGAATATTTTTAATTTTGTATATTTGGCTGGCATAATTTTGTTTTAATACATATCACAGACAAATGTTGCAATTTTATTACTATGAACAAAATTACATTTTTCAATTTTTCAGATGGCAACTGCCATTCAAACTAACGGGAGTTATTATAGGAAGATATCATATCTCCTACTTATATAACAACTGTGAGTCATTTCTAGATTTTACTGAACTCTAAGGTTGAAAAGATCTCACATACAAAACCTATGCTATTTCTAGAGTAACCTTTCTAGCAAAAATTACAAAGATGCTCTATGACATTCAAATATAAAGCCTCCTTAAAATACAAATGGAGTAAAAAAAATTCTTTAGTCATGATAGGAAACTCCAGGCCAAAAGAAGAATAGAGTTATCAAAATGATCTAAAAGGACTCGTGTAATAGCAAATAAACAAGAACTAGGAAATGCCTTCGATGAAATTTAGAGATAAAAGCTACATAGTAAGACAATCAATTCAACCTCCCTGGGGCTAGAACCCCACCCTTATGAGCATTTTTAAATTACACCCATTTTTATAGGAGTAACTTCAAACTCCCATTTTGTATTGCCACTTACGTATTGAGTAGTCTCATTGACCTACTTTCGATTATTTGTTGGAAAAGGAGCTTGCAAAAATCGTTCAAATCTTGGATGATCGTGCATCCACGATTCTAGAAAATTTCAGCAAAAGAAGCCATGGTGGTAATGAATTTTTGACTAATAATTTTGGTTACTGTTGAGATATATATTTGCACTGTAACATTATTTTCATGTAAATAATAGATCTGTAGTATATCTATTTTTTTCAAATCTTCATCTCTTTTTGTCTCTCTATCTATTAGTTTTTGTGTTAGGTGCACTTATAAAATGTATTTTTCAAATATATAGAGGAATATTTTTGTTTTTGTATATTTGGATGGCATAATTTTGTTTTAATACATACCATAGACAAATGTTGTAATTTTATTATTGTATACAAAATTACGCTTTTCATTTTTTAGATAGTAAATGCCATTCAAACTAATGGGAGTTATTATAGGAAGATATCATATCTCCTACTTACATAACAATTGTGAGTCATTTCAAGAGTTTACTGAACTCTAAGGCTGAAAATACCTCACATACAAAACCTCTGCTATTTCTAGAGTAACCTTTCTATCAAAAATTACAAAGATACTTTATGATAGTCCAGCACAAAGCCTCCCTAAAATATAGATAGAGTAAAATAAAAATAAAAATCTTTAGTTCTAATAGGAAACTCAGGGCCAAAAGCAAAATAAAGTTGTCAAATGATCTAAAAGAACTGGTGAACAACAAATAAACAAGAACTAAGAAATTCCGTCAATGAAATTTAGAGACAGAAACTACATAGTAAGGCAATCAATTCAACCTCCTTGGGGCTACCACCACACCCATATGAGTGTGATTAAATAAAACACCCATTTTTATAGGAGTAACTTCACACTCCCAATTTGTAGTGCGACTTGTATATTGAAGAGTCTCATTGACGTAATTTTGGTTATTTTTTGGACATTATTTGTTGGTATCACTTCATCATTTGGATGCAATGGTGCCCATATTCCCTGATATGAATCAAACATAGTATTTTGGACATCACTTTGCGGCAGTGAAGGTTGATTCTAGTAGGATTCTTCAAAAAACTATCTAATATGATAGATTTCGGCAGGGGCCATTGTATGTGTCATGGGGCTATAGTGAATATGTTGTTAATAGCCTCCAATTCTAGTGTGAACTCAAATCTCCTTAGCATATTTTCATGCATTGGAGGAAAACTATGACAGAGAAGTTTATGTTCAACGCTTGCAATCACAAAATTAATACATGGTGAAATTAATACATGGTCAAGGATTTTGAGTTATATTTTTTTGTAATCAATAGGTCGATTTTCGTATAAACTTGTTACGCTGGTTATCGGCTCAGCCACTAACACCCTTGGTATCACTTCATCATTTAGATGCAATGGCACCCATATTCCCTAATATGAATCAAGCACAAGCCTTTCGACATCTCTCTGAGGCAGTGAAGGTTGATTCTAGTAGGATTCTTCAACAGACTATATGCTATCATAGATTGTGCAAGGGATACACTGTACATGTTTTTGATAGCTTGGAATTCCTGCGTGAATTCGAATCTCCTCAGCAGAATTTCATGCATTGGAGGAAAATGATGAATGTTTCCAGACATCCTTTCTTGAGGCCTGCTATCTTATTTTTCGAAAGTGTTAGTACTGGATCTAAGGGAATCACCACTACCTATACAAGAAAAACTCGAGCTAGTTGCCTACTAGGTAAAAGTTTGTTGTAGGCTCTAGAACAGATCAGAATTCTATCACGAAAGTCACAACTAAACTAGAAGAAATTATGGGACCGTTTACATCCATGTATTTATGATTTATCTGAAATTGTGACTTGAGTGATTAAATTAGGAAATTTCTACTCCTTTTTATAATAATTAAGGAAATATGGATCTTTGTTTGCAGTCTCTAAACAGACACTATTGTGATGTTCTACCATCTTTCGTGAACAAGAACTCGGAGATTAGGATGAGAAGTTGTTTGGATGGTGAAGACATATATCCACAACGAAAAGGAAGATTCTAATTTTTTTGGATGAACCAAACCCTACTTTGTTGATGTATTATATGGATTGTTCTTGATTATCGGTACATGGCTTTCTCTGTAGAAGAAAGAAAAATAGTTGAGCAACATTGCATCCCTTTGGTGGTCAAAATCCTAAATGAATATGAATTCTATTCATTTCATCTGAAAAAATGTTTTAGATCCTCTTATAAAGTGTTAATCCATGACGCTTTGATTCTTTGGTTGAGTTAGAACTTACAGGGTTCAGAATAAACAATCCTTGTATGGATCTAAAGCAGTAGTCTCTATCTGGCTTTTGTTATTGCAAGACATGTTTTAATGAACAAACTAGCTCTGACCTAGACAAGATATATGTTACTTTTAGTATCTGTGTTTACCTTTCCTAGTTATCATATTGATGTAACCCGCTTGTCAGCATTTTTCTGGAGTTATCAGTTCTCTGTTACTCTTGTTTTTCATATAAATTATCAGTTTTTTGAGGATGGATGAATTAAATATTTTTCAACATACTTTTTCTTTATTTGGGTATTATGTTTTCTGGATATTGGGCGCTATCTGATCAAGTGACATGGGTTCTAGGGAATATCCATATTTCCAATGCCATCTTCATAGCATGTAGGCGAGGGCCATATCATGATACTTTAGAAAGGACATTCCAAATTTATTTGCCGTCTTGGAAACAAATTTATGGGATTTTGGGGATGAGAAGATCTCGTAAATATTTTAAAATCATACTCATCCAGACGATAAATTTTCAGTTAAATTTAACAAAACTCAAATTCAAATTTATATATCTGGTAGGCTGGGTTTCACCCAAAAAAGAAAACTCTTAACACAGTTGGAGAAACTAAGAGAATATCTCGATCATTATAATTCCCAGACCATGTCTCTACTACTCAGACTCAATGTGATTCAGGTATTTATTTTGAGTGCCTTTGCCTTTAATAATGGGGCATGAAACCTTAATTATTACATGAGATTTACGATTATGTTTAACTAAATATTATATGCTCTTCTTTTAGTCGAGGGTGTGAATTCATTTGTGCGGGACTTAAGGAAGGTTGTATATCTTCTAGTGTTTTAGCTGCAAGAGAGAGTTGATGCCATAATTGTAGAAAAATCATGAGCATATCCCTGAAAAGGATTCTCACTCCCATGCTAACCCAAAGAGTGGTACTCCTGAATTATCAAAAATGGAACCCGAGAAAGAAGAGGTTATGAAAAATTCAGAGGAGGAAGATAAGTGCATGATCGGTGTTACAGATTGCGAAGAACGAAAACAACAAAATATAGGGGGTGAAAACATACAATGTGATGGAATATGGAAGGAACGAGGAGTAGTCGAACAAATGTTGAATCAGACACTCGAGGTCAAGGTGGGGTTGGTAGATGTCTATAGGAAAGCTGAATCAAATGATAAATTAATCAACGATTTAAGCTTATCATTCCCCAACACTTCTAGATTAATAGAATTCCCCAGTCCCATAATAAGAGATACATAATAGAGGATGGTCAACCAATGAATAAGAACATGGTGAGTGATGAAGAGGTATCATAGTCTTGAACATAAAATCAAAATGACAGTACATATGTTTTACTAAAATAGAAATAGACCTAAAACATCTAAATCTAATATTCAAAACCTCGATTAACTTAAATAAAATAGAATTTTGAGGTGAACGAATATCATACTCATGATATAAATGATCGTAAAAGAAGAAACCCCTGCCACCACAAAAGAGACCTTGACATTCCTCACTCTATGTTTGTCGAGGGCCAAGTCCAGCAAAATTATCCCCATGTCACCAAGCAAGAACATAAACCGCGATGATAATATATTTCTCATTCACTCTTATGGAGATAAAGACCACTAGTTTTACGTTCCTTGTGACAGGAATTTGTGCACTCCCAATGCCCGGTAGCTCGACTATGATATCATAGATGAAGTCGGAGAACAACAAGAAATATGTGGCAAAGACAAGGAGAAGACAGTCGTGGCCGAGGGCAAGGAAAAGGAGGTCATTTTCAAGGGAGTGTGGGGTGCTCTAAGAGCATTGTAAGGAATCTTAAGATGACAATCAAGATGTCATTGAAGATGGCGATGCTAAGTCTTCGCTTGATGATGCCAAGCTTTGGGAGCAACTTTTGTCGACAATTTTTGAGGATAGGATTTTGTTCAGAGATAAACTTTAGAACGACTGAATTAATTATGAGCGTTTAATCCTTTGGATGAGGAAATTATGTTTTCCCTCAGTCACTTGGGTTTCCATGTAGCCTTTTAGCTTGGGTTAGCTGAAACTATATTTCCTAAATAATGAATCTGCTATTAAAACCTACAAAGACAAAATCCATCTAATAATGTGTAATTGAGTTTATATAAGTTTTAATTAAAAAATATGGAAGAAGGTGATGCATTTCATTAGTTTTAATTAAAAATATGGAAGAAGATGGTGAATTTAATTATCTTTTTATCTAAAATAAAAATTATTGCATACAAATTGAAAAAGTTCATCCTCTTCAAAGTATGACATACTTTTCATTTACATAGTATATGACATATTTTTCATTTACTTAGTATGGTTTAAGGTTAATTTTTTATTTAATTAAGAGACTCAAAACCTCATTGAAATTTTGGTGAAAATCTTATTGGAATTTTGATAATAGCTAAACTATATCCAATGTTATGACTTCCACTAGAATTTTGAAGCAATCAATTGACACCAAGGCTTTCTTTTAATCTTGAATAAACCAATATCATTTGATTTCCACTAAAATCTTTTACATACCAATCATTAGCTATTGTTATTTTGAAACAAATGTTAGTGTGTACCTAAATTAGCATCTAAGTGTTTGGATCCCTTAATAGTGGTTTAAGCTTACATACATGTTAGCTAACCCTAATAATATTATCTTCAAGAACAAGTTCATAAATTGATTCAATTGATCTCATTTTTATATTAATAATTCAATCACCTAAATATTGTTGGTGAGATTGAAAATAGGGTAGTTTTATAATGTTCATGAAACATAACCTAATATGTATTCCATGTGGCTTAATTTTGACCTTATCCTTGATGGTTACTTGAACAAACTATTATGTCTAAAGAAAAGACCTATGTCTCCCTTCGGTGAACCACATGAAAGTCGATGGTAAGGCCATAGAGAGTCCTTTTTGTCTGATCGTTAATGATGATGATATACTTGTAAATATAATATTAATATACTTGAGAGTTTGGAACTCATTGTGTTTCCATTGTAGGTGAGTTAAAACACTAAAACATGTGTTCTAGTTTTGTCCCTTCGCCAAATCTACATGGGCTTCGGAAAATTCTTTGTGTTGTCAGTTACCCTTGTTGATATTAGATGGAATGCAATCTTGTTAGGACAACATATTCCTTAGGACACATAGTTTCATTCTTCATAGATTATTGTTCATGTTAAATTATTTTTCTTTTTGTGAACAAAATGCAATGAAATCTTATTTTATGATAAAGATCCTTCATAAACTTTCTCATGGTATGATAGCACATTAATTTGTATGAACCTACTCTTGCAAATTATAATGCAAGTGAAAATGATTTAGATAAAAGTGGGGTATTTATGAAAACTACTATAAATATAGGGTGTTTCCCCTTGCAACACAAGGAGCCCCTTGGCCGTTTCACAACCTAGAAAATTTTTTCTTCATGTGCTCATAATAGGTCATGTCACATGGTCAGTGGACATATTTGTTAAAGGAGGGGACAAAGCCAAAACTACCCTCCTTCTTCAGTGAATAACAACAAATTCTTGAGTATTGTGTCAGGAATTTTTTAGGCATTTAAGACTCTCAAGAGATGATCCTTTGCTTATTATTGGAGTCTAATCGAATGGGTAACTTAGGCATACAATTTAATTGACATGTTAGTATAAGACATACATCTAACAACTAGTGGATTAAATTGTTTTAGGAATGATCCAAGTAATGATTGCGAACCCTAAAATTATACAAGGAAAAACATCATTAACATTTATAGCACTTATTATTGGACAAATAAGATATAAGGTAGAGTTGTTAAACATTAAGCAATTGGTTGATATAGATATTATTAATGTATTTTATGGAGAAGGAGAATAAGATGGTTGTTTCTTAAAATCCTTCTAACTCTATTGTCGATAGTGTTAAACATTGTGAACTCTTCCTATGTACCATGGAACTCATAATCCAAAATGGGTCATGATATATTTTTTTATATATCTTGATACTTTCTAGGTGGAAAAAATGGATGAATGGGCTTATAGGGCCCACTTTAGAGTCAGGTTCCACATTAGTGATTTTGGGTCTTGTAGATTAATTGGGAGCCCATTTTTCTTTCATAGCTCCATCCCTTTTATGTTACTCGAGACACTGTAATCTTTCCAACTACGTGAATATCATCCCAAATGAAGTTCGTAAGCAAGAGTTATACCTCTCGTGAGTGTGAGGGAATGCCAAGGAATGAAAAGGTGCAGTAACACATGGTAGATAGTTTCAATGGATGACGAGGAATTTTAGGGAGAGTTAGGGAAACACAAGGTAGAACTAGGTCATAATGCTTGGAAATGAACAAACAAGAGTGTGTGCCAAGGAGTGTCAGTGAATTCTAGGTGTCCCAATGATGAAGTGTTTTAGGAGAAGTTCATAATAGGAATTGCAGGAGGAAAGCCTATGGTTACGGTAAGGCGTGGACAAAACAATTTCAGAGAAAGAGAGACTTTGGGTTGGGCACAACATTGTTTTGTTAATGAATTGGTTGGGATACCAGGTCGCAAAAAAAGTAAGGTTATCTACGAGGGTGCTAGTGTTAGTTAGTTCAACTTGTCACCAATTATTAAATATGCTCTTACAAGGTGTTGTTAGGGTTTCAAGACATTTTTTTTTTCATTTCAATGAGTCTTCAAATAAAAATTTGCTCATTGGCTATAGTGTGTAGAGTTATTTCCACTCTCTCAACAATTTCATATGTCGGTCACTTTCATCACTCAGTTGAGTCTACCATCATGAAAAAATCATTAATATCACTTCAGTCACATCATCATGGTCTCCATTTAGCCCAATTTCACCATTAGGTCATTAGGCTTAACATCACAAAATCAGTCATTTCATGTATAAGTTCAACAAATGAGGAGTAGCAATAGGTAAATTTGTTCAATAACTCTTCATTTCAAATGAAAATTAATGTGTTTAGATGTAATAATGTTTCTAAGGTTTTAAAGTTACAAAAAGAGGTCCTCAGGCTAAAAAGCTAAAAAAAGTCAATTTGTGAGGTGGGTCATCCTACCTCATTAATCACTTAGACACCAAAAGAAAATTATAAAAGCACATGGAGGAGCTCGTTCACAATCATTTGAACTTTTCTACAATCCTATCATCGATGCCGCACCTCTCCTTTGCAAAAAATTGTGATTTCGTAGGCCCCACTGGCAACAATTGACTCTCGCTGCGCACAGAGAACCTTTGTTGCACACCTGGACAGCACGTTGCGCACAGGAAGCCTTCAATGTGCACGTGGCATAGTTGTCCAAAATTTTTGTTTGACCACTAAAATTCATTTTTCAAATCTCCCCTTCATTCATTTCATCCTCTAGGCTCTATAACAAATAATTTTAATCATTTTCACGCCCTCCTTTGCTTCATATGTCAAGAAAATGATCAAATATTTCTTCTTCCAAGGTTTACATGATTTCCATGTTTTTGATCCTCAGATGATGAATTTATGCCCTAAACCATAGATTCCTTGTCACTACACCTCTGTTTGCAGCTAATACACCATTTCCATCAATCACAAAGCCTTACCCACTCATTTTCTATCATTTTCCTATAAACCCTAATTTACCCTATATCTTTATAGGATAGGCTTGTGTTTTTTCCTTTCCCACCATCTCCCTTCACTCATTTCCTAAAATTCCTTTTTCCCATACACATTGACCTCATCCCCTATCCTCCTAAATTCTCTTATAAATTTAGGAAATTGCTAAGTCCATTATACCACCTCATTCCCTCACAGCAGCAAATTTCACTATTTTTCTTGCCTTTCACCTAGGGTTTGAAGTATGGAGCCTGAACCATCACCATCAGAGAAGAGGAAGTACAAAAATGGGGGAAAGATATTAAGATTTGAGCCCTATAATTACAATGAAATAATCTCCTCCCCATTTGTCATGAAATTCTTTGAAGATGTCAATTGTTTAGGGTTTTTTCAAAGAGTGCAAGAAGTAGGTTACCATGAGCATTTCATAGTTATATTTACCCTCACCTTGAAGGAAGAAAATATCACCATTGTAGGGACTTATTTCATGTTTTCAGTGGATTCCATCTCTCAAGTTATGGGCATACCAAACCATGGTGAAAACTAGTTCAAAGGCATGAACCTAGATCTAGAAGAGTACAAACCATTCTTGAAATCATAATAAAAAGGAGCTCACTCATAGGTTTTCCCATTCAGATACTTGTTGGAGAGATATGCACCATTGATGAAAGCTGTCATGAAGTTATTCAAATGCGAAGTATGACATAAGGCTGTTGATTCCCTTTACTACTGCCAAGGAGCCTAACCAAAATGTCTGAAAGGGTGCAATTGAAAGGAAAAGTGAATTATCCCAACCTCTTTCACCATAGCCTGATAAAGCTTATAGTATTCCATCAATTGATAGAGAAGAACATGACATCGGACACCTTCATTGAGGAAACCTTGAAAACACATATAACCACTTCACCAAGTGAGTACCAAACCATGTGAGTACATCCCATGGAGGTGACGTCATCAGGAAAGGATGATGATATTTGCAAGGCACCTAAGCTTGAGGTGACCAAGACATATCAAAGAGGTATAAGGCTTGTGTTTTCACCTCAAATTAAGGAAGTTGCTAAGCCTACTACATCAGAAGAACGAGGATCACCATCACATCATGAGGCTTCTTTGCATGATGAGGAGCCCATTGAGCATGACTTTGACCTAGTTGACTTGGAGGTACATTATGAGCATAAAACCATGCAAAAAGTAATCAAAGAGAAGGATTATCAGATCATGGAGCTCAAGGACAATTTGGAAAGGGCCAAACTCATCATTTCATTCCTTGAGCAAGAAAATGGGCAAGTTAAGGAAAGCCATCTAGCAATGGAGAAAGAGCAATTCAAAGCCAAGAAACAGGAGATGAAGGGAAAGGAAGTGGTGGATCATTAGGCCACTAAGCAACATGAAGGACATGTGTCAAGGAAGAGACCAAGGAAAATGGGTCTTAGGAAGTCACTTTAGAGGGAAAGAGAACAACAGCCATCAATGGAAGAATTGGCCTTTGAAGACAAGATAGCCATGGAAATAAATGAGGATAGGGATTTTTGGCTTGAAAAAGTCAATTTCCACCTTGAGAAGCTCCTTGAAATGGAAAGCATGGACAAAAAGTTGCAAAATAAAATGGCCATCCATTATTACACAAGGAATCAAGCTGCCAAGGTCAAAATCAAGCAGTTCAAGGTAAAACTCAAGGAAACCCTAATTAGCCAACAGGAGAAGGTTAAGTTATATTTTCTTGCTAATGAATCCATGATTGCATAACATACCTCATCAAGAATCTTTGGACAAATTTTGGGAGGAATTGGAGAAAATTTTGTGTTATGGTGTAGACTTGCAATTGTTTGGTAATTTTCTTTTTAGGAGTGCAGTGAGCTCATGCTATGCTTCTTCCTTATGGCTCCAAATGATGGAAAATCATTATTTTTGGAGAAATTATGGCCCCTATCAAAACCCATTTGCCCACTTTCCTGGTCTGGGGCTCAGGTTTTGAGAAATTTGCAAAAAAGGGGCCAAAAACACCGTTATGCCCCTCTTTTTCCATTTCGTTGTGCACTTGGAGACACCTTGGGAGAATGGCCATATCTCAACCAAAAATGGGTCTTTTTGAGTGAAAAAATACTATAAAGGCATATACACACTCCAATATTTCTAGAAAAGGCTCCATATATCTATTTTGACTTCATGAAGGCACTCGAAAATGGCCTCCAATAGCTCGATGTGCACGTGGAAATTTTTGAGATTTTTGTAAAATTTTCATTGTGTACTTTTTTTGTGTAAGAGGGTGAAGTAGATGAATGTGAGTGGTAAAAGGAACTGTTAATAATGGTTGGTTAGTCTTTGTAAGTTGTTTTGATGTAAATTTTACCTCATTTATAAGAGAGGTTGGAGTCAAAGTCAATTGTAGAAGTTGTTTTTAACTTCCCTAGACAATAGGGCTTGGTTAGAACACCTCATGGAACATTTTCTAGAGTCATGGATTCGACCCCAGAGAGTCAGGAGATGTTATTTTGGTCTTTATGTATCAGTTTCTCAGTGATATAATGGGTTTTATTTAAGAGGAGAGAACTATTGTAGCTTGTACTTGGACATTTTTTGGAAATCAAAGGACACAGTTTGCAGCTATTATCTAGGAATTCATGTGCATTAAGTTTGTGATGTTGTTTTTTCTCTATTATAGATTTATATGAATGATATTCATCTTCTGTTTCTGTTGATCAATTCTTCAATGGTTTTCCTTATAGTTTATAAACATAATTCTTTGCATAAAGATCTATTTTGATGGAAAAATCATTATCTGTTACATTCTTTCTTGCTTAATGAATTCATGTTTCATGCTCATTAAGACCTTTTTCTTCTTATAAACACTACACTACACCAAAAAACCCTATAATCCATCACAAAATTAATGCTACCTTGATCCTTATATCTTTGTCTTGTAACCCTTTGATCCTCTCACCTAGCTACCTGATTTTTCTCCCTTATCTAGCAACAAAACACTAAATTTTTTAAAACCCACCTGAGCCTAGCTATCTAGCCTAAAATACTTTACATTCCATTCATATCTCAGATTTGATTTCATAGACAGAGCCCTCTATGGTCTGGTAGAGCTAAATACCAAACTAAAAGCTTGGTTTTTGGTTACCTCTGTCAATCTCCTCATCAACCTGGGATATTGTGGAGGATAACAGAGGCATGAAAACTGGGGAGTGCCAAGGTGTTATAGTGAATGTCAGATTACCAAGTCATGGAAAAATGTAATGCTAGTTGTGAGATCATGACTACCAAGGTATGTTAGGGAATATTAGGGCATGCTAACATATGTCAGATAGTACGAAGACATGTCAAACAAGTTAAGGTGTGCCAAGTGCTAAGACATGCCAAGATGTACAAGGGTGTGGCAATGCATGCTAGGGATTGTCAAAGCAAAAAAAGGGAGGAACAAGTTGAACTACAAGGTAGTGAGAACATAATACGATTAATAAGTCATTAATTTACCTTTTCCATGAGGTGCATGCTAGGCACACCAACACTGGGTGTTGATAGGTGCCAAGTGCATAGTGTCAATGCATTCTAAGTTCCAAATATTCCTTCATTTCTTCTCATCTAGTTTCCAATAATTGATCTCAAATAACTTTAATATTAAACCATTCCAAATCATACCAAGTCATCTCAACGCATGCCAAACATGCTAAGACTTTCCAAGTGCCAACACGTGCCAAGTACCAATGTGGGTCAAGGAGTTTGATGCATGCTATGAAGTGGCAGAGTATATGAAAGAGTGCTAAGGTGTGCTAGAGAGTGCCAATGCATGTTGAGGAGTGTTAGGGAGTACTAGGAAAACACAAGGAAGAACCAAGTCAAAATGCATGGAAGTGAATGAATAGGAGGGTCTGTCAGGGAGTATCAATCAATGCTAGATTTCATGCCAAGGATGGAGTGACAAGGCATGATGAGCATGGGTAAGGCATGCAAGGGAATATCAGGGCATGTCAAGAAGTGCTAGAGTGTGCTCTGTAGTTCCGGGGTATCCTAACATGTGCCAAATAGTATCAAGGCATGTCAGGTGCTAAGACATGCTAGGATGTGTAGGGTGATACAGTATGCCAATACGTGTCAAGGAGTTTCAAGGAAAGAAAGGGAATAACGAATCTAAAATGTAAGGAAATGAACACATAAGAGGGTTAATAAGTTGAGACTTTATCCTTTCCAAAAGGGGCATGCTATACACACTAATAATATGTTCCAATACATACCAAGTGCCAATGTGTGTCAATTGTTAATGTTTGTCAATGCAATATTATGCCAAGGTGTTCCAAGGTATGACAGGGACTACAGGGCATGCCAACACATGATAGGGTAGTGCCATGATATGCTACGACATGCCAACACATGATAGGGTAGTGCTATGCTATGTCAAGGCATGCCAACATGTGCTTGTGCGTCCTACTCATGGAAAAATGTTCTAGGTACAAAGATGTTCCAAGACATGTGATGTTCCAAGGAATGTTAGTGTAATGTTCCAAAACATGTTAAGGTGTACCATGAGCATTGGGGAGTGCTAAGTCTCTCCCATTAATAGAATTGATAGACCCTGATTATGTATTAAATAATATAGTTCCTACACACATTAGTGGAACTTTATTTAAAGGAAATTTGCTAGATAATAAACTTAGTGCTAGGTCTCTCTCATTAATAGAATTGACAGAGCTTGGTTATGTATTAAATAATATAGTTCCTACACACACTAGTGGAACTTTACTTAAAGTAAATTTTGTAGATGATAAACCTAATAGAGATGAATCATTTGTTGACTCATAGGAAAAACTTATTCTTATGACTTGAGGGAAATGATACACACTAATTACTTATTAACAAATTGATTGACAATAACCACTATGACCTTCGACACGTAATGAAAAATACTTCACAAAAATGGTCTTAAATCATTATCTTTTGACAAAAAATATATTAACAGGTACATAACGTCATCAAAAACTCATTGGAATGATCAATGATGGCGAACATGTTTTGACCGTCACCAAAAGTAACCAAAAATAGAATTGGTGAGGGTCAATAAAATATCATCACTAGAAGTATCACCAAAGAGAGAATTAGTGATGGGCCTTTAATGTCCCTCACCAAAAGTTTCACCAAAGAGATAATTAATGACGGGCCTTTAACGACCATCACCAAAAGTGTCATTGAAAATGATTTTGGTGGCAAACCTCAAAGGACCATCACTATAAACACTTACAACAATGTTTTTTTAAAGACCGCCAGCATATGTCACATTGGTGATGGACTTTAAAGGTCCGTCACAGGCATGAAGAATCATCAAAAACTCATTGGAATGATCAATGATGCCGAAAAAAATTTTACCTTCACCAAAAGTAACCAAAAAGAGCATTGGTGAGGGTCAATAAAAGATCGTCACTAGAAGTGTCACCAAAGAGAGAATTAGTGATGGGCCTTTAACAACCCTAACCAAAAGTGTCACCAAAGAGAGAATTAGTGACGGGCCTTTAACGATCCTCACCGAAAGTGTCATTGAAAATGGATTTGGTGACAAAACGTAAAGGACCATCACTATATACACTTACAACAACATTTTTTAAAGACCACCACCATATGTGACATTGGTGATTGACCTTAAAATTATGTCATATGGATGACCCTCACCAATGACCTTTTTTCTTGTAGTGAAACAAAGTTGAGACAATTAATACCCCGAGTCTTCTATGACCATTATCCATTCCAAGTCAATGTTGGGAGGAGGTTTCAATGGATTTTATCATAGGTTTACCCGAGTCTAGAGGAAATACTGCCATCATGGCAGTAGTTAGTAGACTTACCAAGTATGTACCCTTTTGTGCATTATCTCATCCATTTAAATAAAGTACAATTTCTATTGCATTTATGGAAAAAATTCAAAAACTACATGGAATCCCAAAGATTATTGTAAGCGATAGAGATACTATTTTCACTAGAAATTTTTGGATGGAATTATTTTCTTGTCTTGGTACTCAATTAGCTCATAGATCATCTTACCATCCTCAATCAGATGGGAAAATTGAGATAGTGAACACATGTCTGGAAGGATATCTTTGTTGATTTGTATCTTATAAGTATACACAATGGGTCAAGTAGTTACCTCTGGTTGAATGGTGGTATAACACTTCCTTCCATATTGCAGCATAAATGACCCCATTTATGTCACTTTATGGATAACATGCACCATCCATCACATCATATTTATGAGAAAATTGTAAGGTTCAAGTAGTGGAAGATCACATAAAGCATCAACAACAATTTTTCCAACTCTTAAATGATATCCTCACTTTGGCATAGAATAGGATGAAACAATAGGTCGCAGTGAAAGAAGTGTTGATGTATGTGAATGGGTATTTTTACGGCTACAACCATACAAATAAATGTCCCTCAAGAAAGATAAGAAGGATAATAAATTATCACCAAAATAATATTGTCCTTACAAGGTGATGAAAAAGATTGGTACTATGGCATACAAACTAGAGCTTCCTACATCTTCTTGAGTGCACCCAATTTTCCATGTTTCATGCTTATAGAAGGTTATGGGTGACCAACTCCCAGTTCAGACAATATTGCTAGAACTTGACGAGGAATTAAAAACCATATTGGAACCTGAAGCAGTCATGGAAATAAGAACTCGACAACTACAAAATTGATCAATTTCAGAGTATCTCATCAAGTGGAAGGACTTACCCGTGAAAGATTCAACATGGGAGGATGATAATTTTATATAGAAGCATCTAGAACTACTCAAACGTTGACGAAAACATTTTTATGAATGAGCGGGGCATGTTAAGTCTCTATAAAACTAGTGTATTCCCTCATTTTTAATATTGTAGATCCCTTTATTGTTATTGGTGTGCCCATGTACTCCCAATATATTTATTGTTGTGCCCTTACATTATTATTGTTAGGATGACTCTAATTGTATTGTGACCCTTTCGAATCATATGTATAGAAAGGAAGTATTGTAATTTGAATCATCCAAAAAAATTTCATTTTTGTAATGCAAAGGAAGTTTCGAAGAAGATTATTTTGAAGTCATTGATCTATATCTTCTTCTATTTTGTGAGTTGGTTGCATAACACAAAACATTTGAAATTGATGATAATGAAATTTTAAAGAAAATAAACAATGTTACTAAGATAACAATAATAATATTTTAAAACATAAAATGATGACATAAAAAATAAAAATGTAGGACAAACATGATAGGTGTATAATAAGCAACAAAAAAAACAATTGTGAAATGCTACATCCTTACATTATAATAGTATTTGGGATCTTTGAATTTATTTTTAACTTAACAACAAAGCCACCATATTCATGAAAACAATTTTGTAATACTTACCACTAGATAAAATGGACAACTTAAGTGTGCACAGAAAGAAAGCCTAACAATCTACTTGAACTCTTTCTCAAAGATGAATACACGGAGAAGGTATTGTTGGGAAGTTCCATAAAAAAAAATCTAATGGAATTTTGTCCTCAATGATCCATTCATGGTTAGCTTTTGACATTATCATTTTTTAACTTTCAATTTTTTCTTGATTGAACTTCTATCAAATTTATGTGTGTTGCACACACCAAGTGACTATATTAACAACTTATGGCAATGTGTTGGTATTCTTGAAAGTAAACGTGACTCTGATTTTGATGTATATCTTGGAAAAAACATCGTTTCACTATAATATGCCCTCCTTCATATATACATATTTGATCATCATAGTCATCTTATAACTTCATCTTTCGGTCAGTGCGCTGCATCAAATAATACTTTAAATTTTCTATCTTGAGAATGGATGAAATGAAAAAAAAAGCATCTCCTACACAATAAAAAAAAGTGTAAATTTAGATCATAATTAACAATTCAGTTTGCACAATGGTCCATTTGATAACTTCGAAGTGCTCATTTATACATGCCCCTGTTCCATCACGTTCTCCTTTTCCATGGCTAGTCTCAAATAAATTTCAAGAATGTTTAATGTTTATTTTCATATGAAGACAACAAAACCAAAAAAATGATTATGAATATTTGAATTCACCTACACATCCATCTGATCATATCCAATATTCATTGAATTTTATTCAACGAGATTTCAATGAGTCATAAATATTATGAAAGAAATGTTGTAAAAAATGAGTATCATGTGTATGATCACCGCTGATATAAAATTGATATTCTTTAACAAAATATATATTTCCACTGGTGCTTTCTATATGATCAAAATTTTATTCAGTGTGTCTATATAGAACACGAACTAGAATAAAGGCTTTGTGATAATGATAATATTCATTGTTTTTAATTTTGTGCAACAAATGCATAATTATCTATAGAATCATGTATCGACAAAATGATCCCTCATGGAAAAATTTCATGATAATTTTGAATTGCAGGTCCTTCCATCAAGCTCCGTGAGAATGTTTGGTGTATTTATGAATTTCTGTCTCAAAATTCTTCAAAATCTCTATCACAAAAAGTTCTTCTTTTTGTAAATCAATCCCTCTAGCAGTTTTTCTACTACTTGAACCAATCAATGTCTGGATATATTCATATCTCTTCCATTTCACTTTTATGTTGGACATTGATTGATCATTTATATCAATAGGATATTTGTCATGAAACAAAGTAAAATTTCCACAATGATCACATTTTTTACCACCAACACATTTATTTTGGTAAAATGATTCATGATTTTCTCTTCCACATAGAATTTCCTATATGAAATCAAGGATATCGTAAGGAGGTGAAAATTTCCATGATGTTTTACAAAAAATCAGGAAGGTTTCATAATATAATCGAAATTCCACATGATAACAACAACATCGAGTGTCGCATACAGTGATATGTTTAACATACCATGGTTTATGTTGCACAAAAGTGCTAATTGAGACATTAACTCCACGATTCTCTTATATGAACTTAATGAAAAATTCTATCTGAGTGCTATTGAAGATATGTTTTGCAAATTCTTCATAATGATTTAACGTTATTATTCATTGTATCACATCCCTTACTTTTTGTGAAACATGTGACTTTTTCATCCAATATTCATATATTATTTCTTGAACATCTTCTCCAAGTATATTGTTGGTACCATTCCATGACCTCCTTTTTCCTCCTAAAAACATATCACTCGCCTACCTCTTTTCATCATATATCTCTCAGATCCCTTGAAAATTGATTAGTTGATAGTCCTATAGTTATTAAATTGCATTGAAATTTATTTAGGAGTTTTATGTTAACGAATTAGGAATTTTTGGAAAAATGGCTACAGGAAGTTCCAACATCCTGTAATTGGTTTATTGTTTGACATGTGGCATGATAGCTAGGCTAGAGCGAAGGTTAGGGACGAAAAGCAAAATGTCCAAACATGGACAAATACCTATCCCACAGTAGAATCGACCCTCCTACATGCGCGGTCAACGAAGGTCAAACTATAGCATGTTGGCGACAAAGGCAGCAACAACAAGCATTCTAAATTGATTTAGTTTTGTTCTCTTTTTGAAATCAGTTTAGGATAGAAACATTTTCAAAAATCACGACATGGTAAAAGCGGCAACAGCCACATCATGAATGTACATTCGTTTTCGAAATGTAAGGGTTGTAAGACCATATGTAAAGACAGTTCTGAGTTAGTGTGGATGATCATCATCGTTGTTTCATTTTTAGAACAGAGTTTGAATTTAATATCAAGGACTTAAATTACAGTCACGATCTTGTTGCGTTGATTGGATAATCGGTTCATAGTCCAGTATACCTCTCGAATGCAGACGGGCCCTGCGTTAACTTGGTATACTGTTATTTTCTTTTCATTTGCTACTTAGGGTATTAAATGATATGCGCAGTTATTAGAATTGGTTTATGTTTATGATATGCGTATGGTTTATGTTTATGATCGTGTTTGAATAGATCATCACTGAGATTGTGAATCGTATCCTGTAAGGGATTCGATCCCTTGTTGTCTTTTAAAGCAATGTCATGAACTCTTATGCTTACGATTTCTATATATTTTTATCTTGCATGAATTATAATGAATGTTGAGTATTCGCTGAACAGGGGTTTTATGCATGGTGTCTCTCTAAGGGGATTAAAATCTTGGTTTACAGTGATACACAGCGTTTTAGTTTGATAAATGAATTGAATGACAGTGTTTTAACTAGGTAGATTAAGCTTAGCTAATAATCCTTTATGTCTATATACTTTAGACGCATGCCTCTAAGTCTACGCACCCTGGTCGATAATAAATATAGCCTAGTCTAGTACCCTAGACAGGACACTACATTTTTACCACCCATTGGATGGGCGCATACCAAATTGTTCAGGCTTACGACAATGGTTCAGTGAAGCTCAAAATTATTGATGGAGAAGGTCATTCCTTTACTGTCAATGGTCATCGCCTGAAACTATACACTAAGCCCACCAGCAAGCAAGATTTTCTCCAAACAGTATCTCAACAAAGAGAGGTTGAGATACTGCAATCCTTTAACTGCAGCATCCCTGCCTTAGTTTATTTCCTTTCAATTTCGAAAAAAAAAAAAAAAAACAAAACAAAAAAAAAAAAAAAAAAAAAAAAAAAAAAAAAAAAAAAAACAAAACAAAACAAAAAAAAACAAAATAAAAAACAAAAGAAATATATATATATTAATATATATATATAATTATAAATATATATAATTAATGGGTAGATGTGAAAACAGCCTCTGGAACACTCTAACCCCGAATTCTTACTTGAAAACCAATTCGTTGGCAGGTAAGAATTCTCTTTCTTTTGTTCACTGTTTGATTTCTCAGTTGAATAATGACTTGAGGACAAGTCAAAACTTTTGTGGGGGAGAGAAGCATCAGCATTTTGTTCTTTTATCTCTCCATTGTAAATTCTTGAAGATTTCTTATCTCATCTCCTCACTGTAAATTTCCAAAGCAGTTTGTTCCAGCATTCCAGATTTCAATAAATAAGTTGTTTTGTCATTGTTTTATCTCAGAGGGACCTGGTTATAAACATTATGCAAGGGGACCTGTTCTGTCCAGAAGACCATGCTATCAACACCAGAAGTAATGGGACCTGTTTAGACACATAAAATGTACCTGTTAAGAGACTGTTACTTCAGGGTTACTTCAACAAAGCTTCAGCAAGTTTCTACAAGGATTCACAGGTTGCTGGGCACCAAGACTCCATCAAATACCCAAGCTCAAAGAACCTGTATACATATAAGGAGCTGCATGAACATCTTCAAGATTTCAGAGGGACCTGTTGCATTCAAATCTATCTCAGGGGACCTGTTATGAACAGCAAAGAACAACCAAAAGAGACTAGTCCTACTCAGCATGCCAATGCAACAACAGCCAACAAAAGTGTAATATGTTCCTTATTCTTAAAATTTAATTTCTTAGATTAATTTTTAATGTTAAATTTAATGACTGTGACTGTTATGATCGATTTCAAGGGCACTACATTTTCCATCATCCCTTATCTCACTGATTCTTTCCTACTTCCACCTATTTCATACCTCTAAAATCCATTATCCCTTCATATCAACCTTGTTATGCCAAATGCATCCTACAGCCATACCAATATCTTCCATTTGGCCGAGTACCAACAGGACACGTGGTGGATTGTATTTTTTTAAAATAAGGGTAAAGAGACAGATGTTAAAGCAGGCCTATTCCATACGACCAAATCATGATTCTGCCACCCGACGCAACTAAATGATTCAGAGGACTCCCTGAAATCATACCCCAGTATTGCATATACGCTTCCAGCACTCCTATGATGGCATTTATACAAGCGGTACCACCATTCCCCTATTTCCAAAGATGAATATGCTATGAAGTAAAGTTAGTTGGTCATTTCATCATCATTTTCAGATTGTTCACACTGGAATTTAACTCCCGTGACTTCCACAGTAGGGATTGAAAGCAGTGAGCGCTACTCCCACCAAAGTCACACGACAGTCGACCGAGCATCACAATGGATATTAAGGGAGCGACGCCATCAGGTAATAAATTAAAATTTCTTTGTTAAAATTACAAAACATAAAGAGGGAAGAGTTAGAGCACGACCCTCTGCCAAAATGAACAATGGGGTCGAGCCAAGCGTGTTCGACAGTTCTCAATATCATGAAGATTGCATTTCGATTCTTAGAGAGATACAATGGTTGCCCTTTTTAGAGAAATTTCATGGAAGCAATGAAGAGGTTACCAAACAATTCGCTTTCACATTCAATGGAAAGAAAGCCCTGAGAGGTAACTTCTCATTCAGGGTTTCAGAAGACATCATCGCGCAGTCAATAGGGATTAGCCCAGAAGGGGAAAAGTATTTTAAGACAAAGCAATTTAAAGAGAAATCGTGGACTCAATTTATGTCTAGATCCAGAGTCTCATCAGTTAACTGGAAGAAAGGCGTCCCAAGGAGTTGGTTGGTGCATCCCTAGGATGAGATGGTCTACATTCTCCAAAAATTCGTAACCTGCGAAGGCCGTTACAGTATTGTTTATCTATACCATATCAAGTTACTGCTACACTTAAAAAGGCAGTGTGTTATCAGTCTACCATATTTTCTATTGAAAAGCCTAACTAAGATGTCGAAGACCATCCAAAATCAGAAGGGAAATGAAGACAAGAGCCTATATCACTTTGGCTTAATTAAAATTCTTATTGAGCATGAATTGCAAAGACGAGGGAAAATGTGGAAGGAGTTCTTAGCTGCTAACCAAATTAAAGATGAGGAAGACAAAGAAGAATCACAGGAGAACTCAGGATTCATGAAGGACATCGATGAAGAGGTCCCAACACCCAAAGCAAGCAAGGTGCCTCCACCTGTGAGCAGCATAAGGACTAGGCAAATGAGAAAAGAAGATGCTAAGAATGTAGAGAAAGATAAAATTTTCACCACTTATTCAAGAAGAACGAGGAGAGCACCAAAAGCCCAGTTACAAGAAGACCAGCTTGAATCCAATGCACCTATACCAATGGATATTCAGAGCAGTGGCCACTTGCCACCAGGACCAGGAGCTGATATAGAGGTTGAAAGCCACTCACTACTAGGACCAGGAGCCGATATAGAGGTTGAAAGAAATAACAAACAAGAAAAAGGTTCACCACCTCCCATTAAGAAACAGAAGAAACTGGAGAAACAAATCGAGAAATTAAAGGAAGAGCTCATGGAGGCTAATATGCTGGAAAAAGTTATCAAGAAAGAAAATGAAATGCTCCGAGCGCAGAGTAAAGAGACTCAAAAGAAGAATGAAAAGTTAAGGGAGCGAATCAATGAACTAGAAGCTGAGAAAACAGATATTTGTAAGTGGGCCACTAAGTGGTATAATCAGAAGAAGACCCTCAAAGAAAAATACAAAAGATTAAAGCAGGAGCTCCATGGTCAGAAATATGCCCAGGTGAAAAAGAATGTTGACACATTGCTAAAGGCAACAGAGGTACAGGCAGGGACAGGGTTTAAGGGAAGCACTTCGGGGTTAGCATGAGGACATGCTAATTCATTAAGTCGGGGAGAGATGTTGGTACCATTCCATGACCTCCTTTTTCCTCCTAAAAACATATCATTCGCCTACCTCTTTTCATCATATATCTCTCAGATCCCTTGAAAATTGATTAGTTAATAGTCCTATAGTTATTAAATTGCATTGAAATTGATTTAGGAGTTTTATGTTGACGAATTAGGAATTTTTGGCAAAATGGCTACAGGAAGTTCCAACATCCTGTAATTGGTTTATTGTTTGACATGTGGCATGACAGCTAGGCTAGAGCGAAGGGTAGGGATGAAAAGCAGAATGTCCAAGCATGGACTAATACCTATCCCACAGCACAATCGACCCTCCTACATGCACGGTTAATGAAGGTCAAACTATAGCATGTTGGCAACAAAGGAAGCAACAGCAAGCATTCTAAATTGATTTAGTTTTGTTCTCTTTTTGAAATCAGTTTAGGATAGAAACATTTTCAAAAATCACGACATGGTAAAAGCGACAACAGCCACATCATGAATGTACATTCGTTTTCGAAATGTAAGGGTTGTAAGACCGTATGTAAAGACAGTTCTGAGTTAGTGTGAATGATCATCATCATTGTTTCATTTTGAGAACAGAGTTTGAATTTAATATCAAGGAAGTAATTTACAGTCACGATCTTGTTGCGTTGATTGGATAATCGGTTCATAGACCAGTATACCTCTGGAACGCGGACGGGCCCTGCGTTAACTTGGTATACTGTTATTTTCTTTTCATTTGCTACTTAGGGTATTAAATGATATGCGGAGTGATTAGAATTGTTTTATGTTTATGATATGCGTATGTTTTATGTTTATGATCGTGCTTGAATAGATCATCACTGAGATCGTGAATCGTATCCTGTAAGGGATTCGATCCCTTGTTGTCTTTTAAAACAATGTCATGAACTCTTATGCTTACAATTTCTGTATATTTTTATCTTGCATGAATGTTAATGAATGCTGAGTATTCGCTGAACAGGGGTTTTATGCATGGTGTCTCTGTAAGGGGATTAAAATCTTGGTTTACAGTGATACACAACGTTTTAGTTTGATAAATGAATTGAATGACAGTGTTGTAACTAGGTAGATTAAACTTAGCTAATAATCCTTTATGTCTATATACTTTAGACGCATGCCTCTAAGTCTACACACCCTGGTCGATAATAAATATAGCCTAGTCTAGTACCCTAGACAGGACACTACATATATCTTTGTCTAATTACCTGTAAATAATTGTCCAACAAACAAGCTCATCATTTGTATCTATTTTCAATCGCAATTTCCTATGCTTCTGCAATGTTTTTCTTGAGGTCCGTATTGATTTTTCCATATATTTTAGCAAACAATTTTTAGTACTTGATGAAACCACTGCCATTTATTTCTCTACATGCATCTAGATAATTTTTATTTCTATACGTTCAAAATTATTTTGGAGCACTATTTATATTTTGAATCGCATTTTCCTTCACCCTTTTATCTTCATTAATTTTCGAATGCCCAATACTATTGTAGCTTCTTTTAATTTCTTTGATGTTAAGAGACCTTTCAAAATTTGAGTTGGAACTCTCACATTTTCATCTTTGAAGAACTTATCAATAATGAGCTTAACAAGTTATCTTATAACATGGTCAACTTTTCTATCTCCCTTTGTCCGAGTGTCTACATTTTCTAACATCCCGTCATCAATATTGATTACATATGTACATAGGAGAATTTAATGTAAATGAGTATAAATATAGATTAACTAATTAAATTAAAAAAATAGACTTCAGGAAATTGAAACTAACAAATATGTATAATTTCAATAATGCATGACATATATATACAAACCTAAGGGTGGTTCAACTTCTTCACTAGATTCTCTTTCAACATCTTCAACAAGAACATCAATCATTTCTTCACTTTCTTCTTTACCTTCTCTTTAAAAAAATTTGAATCTCATAATCAATGTTATGAGGAAAAAAAGCCTTTCTTTACATTACAAAATATTTTTCAAATTAGTTCATCAAATAAAAAATAAATTACACAATACACTATTAAATTTTGAATATTATTTATAATATCTACATTTACATACCTAGTTCAACTTCTTATTGAGATCAAATTTCCATTTGAATATTTAGGCATTCTCCTTCTTTATTTTGTAATATTTTCTCGAGTATTTTCTACGAGCCTCAATGTCTCTAATTCGATCATAATTTCCCTTCCAATTTCTTTGGTTCCCCATAATAATTCAATCTATGTAGATTTTTAAAATCAAGCCCAAAAAAGACACTTCCAAAATCAAGCCAAAAAAACTCACTTTCAAAATCCAGGCTAAAAAAATACTCTCAAAATCCAGCCCAAAAAATTCACTTCCAAAATTCAGTGTAAAATCTCACTTTAAAAATTCAGCCCAAAACTCACTTTCAAAATCCATTCTAATTTCGTTTTTGTCTAGAAGCTAAATTCAAAGAACTCTTGTATTCAAACATTGCACATGAAGAATGTGAATGTAAAAATGATGCTTCAACCAAGTTTCTTTATAGCGTTCAGCTGAAATAGTTATATCTGAGGGTCAAATCATTTCAATTTCACAGTGGACAGAAAAACATGCATAGGTTTTTCGGCCGAACTTTTTTTAATTTCCGGCTGAAAACATTTTTCCATTTATTTTGACGTATGTTTGTGGAAAAATGTAAATTGAATGATTTTTTTAATTTTTTTTTTCCAACAACTTGTAACTCTATAATAACTTAGCTCTATTCACCCTTCTCCATGTTAGAAATGGTTAAACTCTATCAAATATGGTGAATTTAATTTCGGAAGTAATACAAACATCCAACCATTTTATTAACAAAATATTTCTCTATCATTATGTTAATATATTCAATAAATTTCTCCTTGGGACTTTTAGGAGAATTGTTAGTAAGGTCAATCATGTGGACATTAACCCCTTAAAAACTTTTCATGAGTTAGAAATAAGTCTCTAATACTCTAGTTTCATTTCCAGAATATTCCTAGGAAATCTCATTTATTAATTCAACGAAATAAAACATAATTACATCATCACATAGTTTATATCTTGGCTTCCATAGCTATTAAGTCGAACAATAATTTAAAATTTATAAATAGTCATGTTGAAAGAAGTAAGACATAGGGGTGTTACAAGATATTAGCCCTCTTGCAACAACTCCACAAGGTTAAAACCACCTAGCTCAAACAACTCATAATATCCATAAGCATAATATATATATCTGGTGAACCATATATATATGGTGAATGAGGCATTCTTACTTCAATGCTATAGGAATATTCATTTGTATTTCATGATACAAGTATTTACAAGAATAAACACTTATCTATTTAACTTTAAGATGAGGTAAGCTGGAGGAGATACTTACACTCTCCTACAAACCATAATTTAATCTCCATCGCAATATTTCTAACAAATAATGATTTGAAAATGAGATCTTAGACTAATATTAAGGTATTACAGACTAATGTGGATGGATTTTCCAACATTCCTTAGTGCAACACATCGATGAGATTGTGAATAATATAGGAAATGAAGCAATTAAAGAAACATAATAGACAAACACACATAACACAAAAAATTTAATATGGAGTTCACCCAAAACTCCTGGGCTACATCTCCTGGTCCAACCTTCAGTGGTGACCTCTCTATTATGTCTTTAAGAGCAGAGTTTTACAAAATATGAGCTCAAGTTGAGTCTCAACACAACAGATATAAAACAACAGGAGTTTTCTTGAATCCCTCAAGCCTCTCTGGGTACATAGACTTGTTATCTCACTCTCTATCTCTATCTTCCCTTTGTCTCAGCACTGCTTATCTCTGTCTTCGCTCTTTTGTGGCTTTAAAACCAATCGGCATTGTCTGTTCGTTTCCCCTCCTTGGGCTTTCTGGATCCTAACCTCTGTCCACTTGAATCCCCTTCTGATCAATAGCAATCATGCCATAATGTCTTCAGGGAAGGTGGCCACCTGTTCATCAACGGAAGGGACCATCGAGCCTTTGAAATCCCCAAAAATAGCGTTCCCTATTTACATGCATAAATACACTAAAAACTGTGAAAATCTGTGAATCTGTCATTTATCAGATTTGAAATATTATAAATTCTACCTTATAACTCCTATCGAGTTTGCTTTTGTATCACCATCGCATCTCCACCATCAATCTGAGAGATCTTGATCCAACGACTGTAGTTCATTTTGGGCACCTCAAGCGTATGGGGGTTAACCGCCCGAAAAGGGTGGTTTTCTCTCTCCAGCGCCTAGCCACATGGCAGCTAGTGTATGGGCTTGGGCGAAGCCCGGCCAAAACCACTTACCACCTATGGCCCACCCGAAATCTGACTCATTACTGAACTCAAAATATATATATATGTACATGTATAAACACTTTTGGGTCTAGTTTATCACTTTATTCCTATTTTCTTTGGTTTTCGTTTATTTAACAAAAACATGAATTTACAGAGAAAAACCATGTTTCCAGCTCTAAAAATATATCAAATATCATTCATAATTTTATCGGGTCTGGCTATCAAAGTCACAATTGTTATCAGCCCTGCTCCTTTACATAGCTTTGATGTGATATTGCGATGTGATTGATCACAATCGCATATCACATAGACCCCTGGGCCATTTGTAAGCGCTCCTCTGTAATCGTTGATTGCAATTGCGAGTTCATTTGGGCCATCAATATGTGCACTTGATCGATGGTCCTTGTTGACCCACGCTGATCACGATCGCAATTATCATATGATAGGCTCTGATATCCTCTACCTTCCACCACTGATTGCGATATTCCGATCGGATCTGGACCTTTGATCGACCAGATCTGACAACTCCTGTTTGTCATTCCTTTGACCTTTGATAAGACTTATTTCATTCTTTTCTTCATTTTTGAGCCTCCCAATAGTGTAATTTTCCTTTCTAAAAGGTTCTTCTCATGCAATAATTTTTAATGTTTAGAACTCATTGAAGACTTAGAGGTTTTTCTACGATCCATTTTGGATCACGGCTTCCCACTAAAAAAGCTTTTGGACCATCAAAAGTTGGTTTGTAAGCATCAATCAAGTGAGGATACAACTTCCTCACTTGTCCAATCTCTATACATCTTGCACTGCTTGGTTTTGAACCTTTGAATCTGATTCTCAGGTACTCAACATCCCCTCTACGCGTCGTTCTCACCTTCCTGTCCAGAACTGTATCTTCCTGCAACTCATTGAGATATTCAGGAAACAGATCATCAATAGAAGGAAACTAACTTTTCTCTTCGGGATCTTCAATCAATGAAGGTTCAAAGAGTCTCAAGCTCTCTACATTAACAACTGAATAGATGTGCATATAAGCTAGTAAATAAAGGTGAAAAGTGTTTTCACCAATTTTCTCAAGTATCTTGAAAGGCCCATACCTTATTGGCTTCAGCTTCTTTCCTTCACCTTGCATTATGTCTTTGCTGATGTACATCTAAACTTGATCACCAACTTGGAAGCTATGCTCAATTCAATGCTTATCATGCCTTGCCTTGTACTTGGCCTAGCTTCTCTCCAGTTGTTCCTGCACTGCCTGGTGAATTTCTTGGATCTGTTCAATGAAATTGGTTGCTTTGTCCACATCACTCTGTCCATCAACTGGTATGTCTTTACTAAAGACAAAATCCAAGGGAGACCTTGGTATAAAACCAAAACAAGTCTCAAAAGGAGAACTCTATGTAGAAGAGATCTTAGCACGGTTGTAAGCATGTTGCACATAACACAAATGTTCATCCCAAAGTTTGGGATGCTTGCTGCAATAGCCTCTGAGCGACTGGATCATTGTACTATTGACCACATCTGTTTTACCATCTGTTTGTGGATGAAATGTTGTGCTTTTCTTCAATTTGTTGTCCATTAACTCCCATAGACTTAACCAAAACTTCCCAACAAATCGGGAATCTCAATCAGATGCAATGGAAGTGGGTAACTCAAAATGAACCCATAGATGCTGAAAGAACAACTTCGATGTTTGTTCAGCTATAATCTACTTTTTACAAGGTATTAAAATGCACATTTTGCTGAACCTATCCACAATAACATATAAATAACCATGACCATTTCTAGATTTTGGCAATCCCCCAACAAAGACCATGGAAACACCTTCCCAAGGATGAGAAGGAACTGGAAGTGGAGTGTACAAGCCTGATTTTCTATTACTGGGCTTTCTTGTAGCACACATGGTAAACTGTTTAATATATCTAGAAATTGTTTCATGCATTCTTGGCCAATAACAGAACCTTTGCAACTATGAAACTGTTTTACTTACACCAAAATGACCTGATATTAGAGAAGTGTGTGCTTCTCAAATTATGCTAACTCTTTCAGTTTGTGGAATGCATAAATTTCCTAAATTATATAAGAGTTGGTTGTTAACATGATAATCCAATTCTTCTACTTGTTTCCCATGACTTAAAGTTGCATATACATCTTTAAAATCTACATCTTGAGCATATTTTTCAATGTGCTTTCATGCAATACTGGGTTATGCTTAAGTATTGTAGATGCATTTATGATTGGTCTTGATAACATATCTACAACCTTATTGTGTATGCCTTCCTTATATCTGATGACAAGATGAAACTATTGTAGAAAACCCATCCACCTATAGTGTCTTGATTGCTGCAATTTAGTTTGTGAGTACAAATATTGGAAGGTTGATGATCTGTATGTAAAATTGTTTCCTTTCCCAATAGGTAAAGTTTCCACTTTTTCACACTCTGCACTAATGCATACAATTATTTATCATATGTGACATAATTAACTATTGTAGAATTAAGTGTCTTAGAATGATAACATATGGGTTTACCATGTTGCATCAACATTGCTCCCATGGCATAGTCACTGGCATCTATTTCAATCTCAAATGGTCATTGAAGATCTAGAAATGCTAGTATTGGTGTTGTACTAATTTTTTCTTTGAAGGTGTCAAAGGCTTTCTGCTATTTTCCTCCCCACTGAAACATCTTGTTCAATCCTATCAAATCATGTAAGGGGGCTGCAATCAAGGAAAAATTAGCAATAAACATTCTCCAATATTGTGTTGCTCCTAGGAAACTCCTAACTTCTGTAGCAGATTTGGGTTTAGGCCAGTTCACAATGACTTCAACGTTAGAGGGCTCTATCTTCAATTCACCACCCCCTACAATATGACCCAAATAATTTAAATATGCTTTTCCAAATTCACATTTTGGTAATTTCACATAGAGATTTTCTCTTTTCAAAACATCTAGAGTCTACTTTACATGCTTCAAATGTTCTTCCCATGTTTTACTGAAAACAATAATGTCATCTAAATATACAATTACAAAATCGTCAATAAAAGGTCAGAGTACATCATTCATAACTCTCATGAAAGTGGCAGGAGCATTAGTTAGGATAAGGGCATAACCAACCACTCATACAGCCCTTGCTTTGTTTTGAAAGTAGTCTTCCATGCATCTTGTTATGCTACTCTGACCTGATGATAACCACTATGCAAGTCCAACTTGGAAAATTAAACAACTTCTTTCAGCTGATATAATAGATCATGAATATGAGGAAGAGGATAATGATTCTTGATCATTATTTTATTCAGTGCTCTGTAATCAATGCACATCCTCCATGAACCATCTTTCTTTTTCACCAACACGATTGGAGATCCGCATGACGATGTGCTTGGTCTTATGAACCCTCTATCAAGCAGCTCCTGTACTTGCTTCTTGATCTTTGTATTCTCTAAAGCGGATAACCCGTACATTCCAATGTTAGGCAATGGAGCATCTTGCTGCAAATGAATATCATGTACTATTTCCCTTTTGGGTGGTAGACCATTAGATTCTTGAAATAAGATACCATCCTTTGAAACAACTTTGTCTAAACCAGCTTTCTATTTAGCATCACAACCTTCAAATATATTGGTCTTATCAGGGTTCTTTTCCTTTACAACCATTAGTAAAAATTGCTTGCATGAATTTACAATTCTTTTCATCTACCCTGAGTTAATGAGAGTGTAGTTATTTTTGAGCTGATGAGCTCTTACAATATATTCTATTCTATCTTTTTTGAGTTGATACTTATTTTCAGTTCTATATAAAATGGATTTTCTATCATAAAAGTAAGGACTTCCTAAAACAATACCACATATATCCAATGGAACTATATCTAACTCAAAGTCATCTACAAAAGTTGACCCAATAGAAACCTAATTTTACATTGTCTAGTCACTTGTAGCTTTGCTTTATCACATGGCCAACCTAATGGATATGACTTCTTGTGAGGTGTTGTTAGTAAGCCCAACTTCTTTACAATTGTTTCAGAAATCAACTTTACTTGTGAACCACTATCAAATAAAGTATCAATCTTTTGGTGCTTGGAAATAACTCTAATATGAAAAAGTTGATGTCTTTTCCTCTAATTATCTTCATTATCAATAGATTGAGCAGAATTACTTGTAGATGCTTCAGAATTTTTACCTTTTATACCTGTGGTTGTGACTATTGTTTCATCACCTGAGTCTGACCCCAACTATTTCTGAATAGCAGCAACAATCTTCTTCTTCTTACCACTGAACTTCTTAGGTTTCAGCTCCGGATGTAAAGACCAGCAGTGTTCATCATTGTGCCCATCCTTCTTGCACTAAGTGCATGAAGATTTGTCTTTCTATACAATGTTTGTCTTCTTCTCTTTTCATTTATGCTTCTTCTTTTCCTTGTTCTTTCTTACAATGGGTTTTGATGATCCCCCAATCTTTGGGTTCACATTCTTACCTCTAGCCTCTAAATGTGTAGCCTGAACTGATACCTCATCTATGCTAGTAGGGTTAAACATGAGAATGGTGTGCCTCAAATAGCTATGTAGACCACGTATATACTTCAACAAAGTTTCAGGTGAGTCTAGAGAAATGCTTAGAATTAAAGCTCTTTTTCTAAATTCCTGGGTATAGCTTTGTACCCTTTGCCCCTTTAACTGGCGAAGAGTTTTCCAACTCATCATTTATTGCTATATATAAGCTAGTGGATAGAATTGTTTTTTAAAGGCGGAAACAAATTCATTCTAGGTAGAAATAATTTTACCATGCTTCTTCAAATCAGCTTGTGTCTTGCCTTCCCACCACATTAGGGCAGTTCCTCCAAGGCGAAGGCTAGCCAACTGAATCTTTCTCCTTTCTGAATTAATGTTCTGCACCCTGCAATATACATCAATCTTTCTAATCTAGTTATCTATCTTTTATGTATTTAATTCACCATCATAAATTGACAAATCTAATTTCACATCTAATTTAATCACTACAATTTTCTTCTTTTTCTTTTCAAGGCTAGTTTTATGTGAAGAAGATGATGAGGATGGTGATGATGGAGTAGATGGTGGATAAGGCCTATCTTCTTTTCCTTTTCCTTTGCCTTCTGGATGACCATCTAGAAGAGGTTCCTCTACTCCTTTTTCTGTTTGAGATGCTGAAGTGCTTTCACCTCGGCCTTCCTTAAATTCTCGATACATATCTTCCACCATGGCTCTCATGGTCATGAAATTGTCCATGAACTAAGATTCTGATTCCGATGAGGTTTGTTCTGCATCCCCATCCTAAGATAGATGCTTTCAATTTCTTGATTAGCCTCAACAAGTTCTCCTTCTCCTAGATTGAGCATTGACCTAGTTAGCATTCAACAATCCAACACAAGCTTGTCTAACCTTAGAAAACCTAAAGCTATGATACCACTTGATCTAAAAATGAGATCTTAGACTAATATTAAGGTATTACAGACTCATGTGGATGGAGTTTCCTACATTACTTAGTGTAATGGATCAATAAGATTGGGAATAATATAGGCAATGAAGTAGTTAAAGAAAGATAATAGACAAACACACATAACACAACAAATTTAATATAGAGTTCACCCAAAATGCCTAGGCTATGTCTCCTAGTCCAGCCTTTAGTGGTGACCTCTCTATTATGTCTTCAAGAGCAAAGTTTTACAAAATGTGAGCTCAAATTGATTCTCAACACAACAGATACCAAACAACAAGAGTTTTCTTGAATCCCTCAATCCTCTATGAGTACACAGACTCATTCTCTCACTCTCTGTCTCTGTCTTCCCTCTATCTCAGCACTTCTTGTCTTTATCTTTGGTCTTTTGTGCCTTTAAAGCCAATTGGCACTCTCTGTTAGTTTCCCATTCTCAGACTCTCTATCTCCCATCCTTTGTCTACTCAAATCCCCTTTTGAGCATTAGTAATCACAGCATAATGTCTTCAGGGAAGGTGGCCACCTGTTCTGCAACAGAAGGGACCATCGGGCCTTTGAAATCCCCAAAACTAGCATTCTCTATAGACACAAAGAAATACACTAAATCTGTGAAAATTTGCCAATCTTTCCTTTATTAGATTTGATATATTATAAATTATGCCTTATAAATCCTATCGGTTCTGCCTTTATATCATCATCGCATCTCCACCATTGATCTGAGAGATCTTTATCAAACGACTAAGGTTCATTTCGGGCAGCTCAAGCATACAGGGGTAAACCACCCGAAAAGGGTGGTTTTCTCTCTCAGCACCTAGCCACGTGGCAGCAAGTGTATGGGCTCGAGCAGAGCGAGACAAAAACCACTTACCACCTATGGCCCGCCTGAAATCCCACTCATTAAGGAACTCAAAATATATATACATGCATGTATAAACCCTTTCAGGTCTGGTTTATCGTTTTATTCACATTTTCTTTGGTTTTCATTTATTTAACAAAAACGTGAATTTACATAGAAAAAGCCCCATTTCCAGATCTCAAAATATATCAAATATCATTCATAATTTTATCTAGCCCAGCTATCACAGTCATAGTTTTTAGCGGCTCTGCTCCTTCGCATAGCTCCAATGTGATATTGCGATGTGATTGATCACAATCGCATATCGCATAGACCCCCAGGCAGTTTATAAGTTCTCCTCTGTAATCGCCAATTGCGATATCGCGAGTTAACTTGGGTCGTCGATCTGTGTGCTTGATTGACGGTCCTTGTTGACCCACGTTGATCATGATCAGAATTTTCATATGATAGGCTCTGATATCCTCCGCTTGCCATCGCTGATTGCGATATGCCAATCAGATTTGGACCGTTGATTGGCCAGATCCGACAGCTCTTGTGCATCATTCCTTTAACCTCCGATAAGCCTTATTTCACTGTTTTCTTCATGTTTTTGCCTCCCAATAGTGTAATCCAGCTTTTTAAAAGGTTCTTCTCATGCAATAATTTTTAATGTTTAGAAGATGTTGAAGACTTAGAGGGTTTTCTAGGGTCCATTTTGGATCAGATAACCATCCTTGATCTAGATTTATAGCCTCATTATTGAAGTTCTCAAGGGTATATGCTTTAGTTATTCAACAGCTATATAGGATTTGACAAATCCCATAATGATTTCACCTACAACCCAAATAAGAAATTTTGAGCCACTGTGACTCCTACTAAACAATGACTCATTGTTCCTTTACCTTAAATCATGGATACCAAAATTCCTTCAAATGAATGGCTTTGTGTCTCCTTAAGCTATGCCTTATTATTTTGGCCATGAATCCTCCCACTACTCCACCCAGCTTATGGAGAGAACTAACAATTCTAAGTTCTATTTCCTGTGCCCCAATTGATACTCCTATACGTTCCTTTTCTCCCCTCTCTTTTCTACATCCTTGTTATTTGTGTATCCTTTTACCTTTCATCTCTTCAGTTCTCCCTTGCATGTTAACCACATAAACAATTTCCACAGCAACAAAACAACCTTATCCTTATGCATAGATTTTGATTGAACATTTTTAAATGCCTCTATAAACTTGCCTTAAATTTCTATAGGTGATACATTAAATTCAACTTCCTAGTTTATTCATTTCCTCAATCAATTGCCCCAACAACTTATCTGATCAAGGTTCAACAAGTCAGTTTGTTACATTTTCACATTATCTACATGATCTTACAATTCATAATAATATTTGCTATATGGATTAGAAAAAAGCCATTATTAGCCCAACCCCTTAGACAAACATTATCCTCAACTTCCCATATTTGAACACAAATTTAACAATGATATGTATGTATGTATGTATGTATGTATGTATACATATACATATACATATACATATACATAGATGTATGTATACGTATATGTATATGTATACATACATACATACATACATACATACATAGATATATATATATATATATATCATTGTTAAATTTGTGTTCAAATATGGGACATTGAGGATAATGTTTGTCTAAGGGCTTGGGCTAATAATGCCTTTTTTTTCTAATCAATATATCAAATATTATTATGAATTGTAAGACCATGTAAATAATGTGAAAATGTAACAAAATGATCAAACATAATGGGTATAAAACCCCATTAAACTAGTCATTTCTCAAGTAGTTACTTCTAGTTCACAATGCTACCAGTGCACCTCAATCTTCTGGATAACTTGGCTCCTGGATTTTTGTTTACCTCTAATGTCCAACCATCATATCTACTGCACTCAATGATTATTCGGGAGAAAAATTCATCTTGTTGCTTCTATAGAAACAACCAATGTACCATTAACACCAATGAGCAACTTCTTACCCCTTAAAAACTAATTTACTTTCATATTATGGCGCCTCATTCTCTACTTCCTATGCACCTTAGGTGATTCAGTTCATCTTTCATGTAGTCACTCACCTTCAATGTCCAGGAATCCCCTTCTCCGCTTCCTACTCTCTCTAGAGATCCATCACATGCTAGGGCTCCCTCATGCATGGATAATCTTCATAAGCAAGGAATTCCCTTTCCCTAATGCAATCATATAAATCATGACATACCTCATGAAAATAAATACATATCACTATGTTTCAATGTCACACAAAATGGCCTTGTTCATGAACTCTTCAACTCCAATGCATTGTTGAACACTCTTATATCATCAAGCTAATATTAATTTCCATAAATTCAAACTCATATATTTGCATTGGATAGTTCAATTATTCTCTTACACCATAAACATATGAGTTTTATGAGATTCATCATCATGAAATTCCACATCAATTTAAAACATACCTTCACTAGTAGATATAATATTTGATGATCAAATAAATCAACCTTTTTTCTACAAAATCATCCACCTCATTTTGAGTAACTTTTCCTCTTTTATATTGGAATAACTCTTAAAATATCTATATTTTTTCTGGGAAACTAAGGTATAAAGCATGTTTATTAGGCTTCCTATTTATGTTTCAAAGAAGAACTAAATAATGGTTTAACCATAGTTTCATATTAGAATTTATGTTTTAATAAATGAGGCATTAATCTAATGTATGGTGAGGCAGGCAGATAAAACATATTTGATGCAATTACATGTTAATTGAAGAGATCAGTGACAGAGTTGGAGGACTGTTGGATAACCATAAATGAGGAACAAGTGGACATAATATGTGTCTAAATCCTAGTGTCCCTCTAAAGAATGAAAAGGGAAATTATTATTTCATAAGACCATATGTAATCAGTTATAAATTAGTTAAGATGCATTGGTGCGAAATAGTCGTTGCATCACCGAGGCTAGACATCGAAGCCTACGTAAGTTATTTTCAGTTTGGTTTGCCAACTAAGACTATGTTTAGTTTTATTCTTTCATATTTAGTATTTAAGAGTTATCAGGAAAGTTGTCTTAGATATGGTAGCCGCCAAAACTATATAAGCTCGTTGGGAGCATAGATTCCTCTGCCACTTATAAATATGTATGTCTAAACTCCTAACGAGCAATGTTGTTATACTTTTTTATATAATTTTGATTAATATATTTATGTGTGTATGCATACTCAATCGACTAAACCTACTTTTGAGAGTTTAGTTACTAGTCACAAGATAAGCCCCGTGTTGGGCCTACTTAAGGTAAGACCCTGTGCACTTTTTCTTTTCAGTAATTTTTCTTTCATGTAGAATGTACATGTTCATTTAAATTTTCATTAGATTAAGGCTAACTGATGTTATTTATATAATGTGTTTATTTTTAATGTTTTTTATATAATGTGTTTATTTTTAAGTGTGTTTAATATTGTTTTTATTATTTTACTTTCTTGGGACATGTTCTTTGATTTCAGTTTTGCGTGTAGAGGTGAATGCACAAATGTCGCATAATCAATAGTTTCTACTGTGAAATCAATAAAACTACTGTAGAACTGTAGATAGCGCTGAGAAATTAGAATTGATAGGAGTCTTAATAATAATTGGGTACTATCTTTAAGAATAATGGTTGACCTCAACTACAACACTTATGAAACTTGTTATTGAACAAATTAGGAATCAAACCTAACTTGATCCTCATTGCTATCATATATAGGTTTTCTGCATAGTCATATAAAACTTGTAAGAATTTTTCTACTTGTGCATACAACAGAGTGTCTCTTCTAGTCTAATAGACACATGTTTGATAGTTAAATGATTATGTGAATGCATATCATTGTTCCAAATAAAATAAAAATTATTTACACTCTCAATTTTGGTGTTGTTACTGCAGAGGCACTGAAGGGTATTAAAGGTTCTTATCAAATGGGAAATGACATTGGGAGTATAAGCAATCAAAGGGAGATAGTTAAAAAACCATTTTAGTCACCTACATCTCAAATGTTCCTCATTTAAGGCATGTTAGTTATATATATAAGACCATAGGTAGAAACCATAAATGCTCCATAAAAACTCCAATATGTGGTGCAATAGGACCCACAACTACTAGCATTCTAATAGATAATTAAGGAAACTAGTGAGGGGCTCTTCTGTTTAAAATAGTGTGGTAGGGAAACCTTCAAAAGATGGAGTTTCAATAGGGAAAGGAATTAAATCTAATAAGGAGAAAAGAATCTCTTTAACATCTAATAAATTTTGGACTCCTAAAACAACAAGAGAGGTAGGATAGGATATTGTAACACCCCTATGGCTCTTCTTTTTAGACAGTTACTATTTTTAGACATTGAAATATTTATTGGTTTTAATTGTAATGGTAGCCATGATGAGAGTTATGTGATGATGTAATTATTTTATTATTATTT
>APFE031173444.1:319581-338597 GCA_000404065.3 Pinus taeda
CTATTGACCCTAAAGATATGAAAGAGGTATATATTATCCCTTGTTCCTGTGGAACCCCGCCCCTTAACACCATTCGTAAGTCCTCAAATCACTGAAAGATTCTATCGACCCTAAAGATATGAAAGGGGTATATATTATCCCTTGTTCTTGTGGAACCCCCTATATTGGTGAGATTGGTCGCTCCATTAATCAAATGATTAGTGAGCATGCCACTAACCTTAAACATAGGAGAACAAAGTCTTCCGCTTTAGCTGAACATGCATAAAGAACCAAACATCATGTGTGTATTGAGGAGGCTAGTGCGATTGCTAGAGTTGCACAATTCCATCATCTTCAATTTAGGGAAGCCCTTGAGATTGAAAAAAGGCCGAGCAATCTCAATAGAGAAGATGGCTAGAAGATTAGTAGTTGTTGGGGCCAGCACTCTCTTCCTAGTCGTTTTCTTCCCTTCCTCACCTCCCTCATTTTTGGCTTGTTCTTGTTTTCCCGTATCCTTTGGGCTTTTTTATCATATGTTAATTTAAGAATTAAAATAAATGATTACTTATATTATTTTCTTTCTAATACTGACTTAGTCTATTCAATATATGTTGTTATAACTAACTATTTTCTTAAAAAATATAAATATATATATATATAATATATATAAAAATATATTATATATTATATTATATAATATTATAATATATATATATTATGAATTATATATTATTAAAAAATTATATATATATATCTATATTATAAATAGTAATACCTTACGTAATTCTATGAACAATTAAATTGTTAATAATGTACATTAGAGAAACATTAATTAAATCTAAATATTTAAATTTATTTTTACACTTATTTATTCTAATATTTATGTTTATATTTTATTAATAATTAATACTTATAACTAACTATCAATTTTAAAAATCCTTTAAATTAATTATATATATATAATATATATAATATATATATATATAATAACCCCTAAGAAAACTTATATGTTCATTTGACTTTAATTTAATAATAATATAACTAACTAGATATGAAATTAACTTATTTTTATGACTCTGGTTTGTCTAATTGTTCCCAGTCATATTTAGCCTTTAGTCAATATAGCTGTTGACTGATCAAGAATTATAATTATTGGAGGTTCTCGTGGGACTATTTAACATGCAATGCTTGATCTAATTCTTCAACTTGTCGTAACAATGAACCAGACTAGTTGGTTTGAAACACATCGATGAATGAAATATCATATAATTTAAGCCGAAAAATCTCTCATAAATTTGATAGGGATCACAGAAACCTAAATTCAACAAATTTATTATATATATATATATATATATATATAATATTAAACAAACTTTTCAAAAACTGGAATTAATTAAGATAAGTCTCAAATACGTGTATTATACCAGAGAAAATTTTCGGATATAAAAATAAATAATAAAAGTTAAGAATAATGCATTCTCTTTTCTTCTACAAACTAATAGTGTTTGTATATATTCAGAACGTTAAAATAATCTAAAAATAAATATTTCACTAATAATAATATTTAAGGTTTTTAGTCATAAACTTAACAAATCCTAACAAATCCAATAACAATAATAATATTGTTGTTAACGTCCAGCTAGGTTTTCTTTTTTCTTTTCTTGGTTTAATTTGGGCGTTATTAGCAAAATGGAAATCCCAAGCACAGAATCCATCCTGCGAAGAATAGAGGCTATATATAATCGGGCTATCTCTCTATGTATATAAAATCTCAACTCAAATAACGTTTGATTTGTTTCTTGTTTCTTGGTTCTTGGTTTTCTTGCGACGCTTTCAGCAAAGGGGAAGTCCCGTGGTTAAGTTTGCTTCCCATTCATCATGATTTTTTCCCACATACAGAGTCCATGCTACGAAGAATAAGAATTTTAGGGAATTGTATCTAATTGTAAGTTGTGCATCTAATTGTAAGTTGCAGAATAAAGAGTCGTTGAACGGATCTTCCGATGATGGAAGGGTCGTCTGGAGCTGTCGATAACATTAATATTAATAATCCTCCGCCAACAGAACTTCTCTTCAGTAAAGAGCTCACCCAGACAGATATAGGCGTAGAATTGACCATTCCGAAACGTCACGCAACTCGTTATTTTCCTCTGGATGAGCAGCAGAGAAGAGAAGAGACATTGGTATTCAAGGACGAGAAGGGCGAGTCATGGCCGTTCCTTTACTACTTTAAGCACAACAGATATGTCCTGACTCAGGGTTGGAAAGACTTTGTGTACCATAAAAAATTGAAGGTAGGTGACCTTCTTGGCTTTGAGAGATGCCAGTCATGGATTATACTGACCGTCAATAATGATAAGGAGGAATACCATGGCCAATCTCTGGAGCAACAAGGTGAAACCAGTCATGGCCAATCAGTGCAGCCCCAAGGTGAAACCAGTCGTGGCAAATCAGTGCAGCTTCAAGGCGAAACCAGTCATGGCCAACCAGTGCATCCCCAAGGTGAAGCCAGTCATGGCCAATCAGTGCAGCTCCAAGGCGAAACCAGTCATGGCCAATCAGTCCGGCCAGTCCAGCTCCAAGGTGAAACCAGTCATGACCAATCAGTGCAGTCTCAAGGTGAAACCAGTCATGGCCAATCAGTCCAGCTCCAAGGTGAAACCAGTCATGGCCAATCAGTCCAACCAGTCCAGCTCCAAGGTGAAACCAATCATGTCCAATCAGTGCAGCCCCAAGGTGAAACCAGTCACGTCCAACTTGTCCAGGCTCATGTTGAAAGCAACAACTCTACTGGTGAAATGCACAGAAAAATGGGCACTTCCGAAACGCGCCAATCAGGTGATGAAAAGGTTATGCTATTTGGAGAAGACCTTAGCACTTCCGAAACGCGCCAACCAGGTGATGAAAAGGTTATGCTATTTGGAGAAGACCTTAGCACTTCCGAAACGCGCCAATCAGGTGATGAAAAGGTTATGCTATTTGGAGAAGACGTTACAGCATATCGAAATGTGTAATCAGTCCAGTCTCAAGTTGACAGCAACAACTCTAGTGGTGAATTGCACGGTAAAACGGGCAGCGCAGAAACGTGCCCATCAGATCATAAAATTGGTATTATGCTATTTGGTCAAGAAGTTGATCCAAATCGATGAAGGGAAAGAGAATAGCTGGGAAAATGGGCTTATTTTATATGAGTTTGAGGGTTAGTTGCAATTGGCACTTTGGTTTAAGATACCATACATACAAACATTTTTTGGTTGATCTTTATGGAAAATGTATTTACCGTTGGGATTGTTTAACTCCAATTGTTTTGGTTTAAGGTAATCGTATATAATTTTGAAAGAAAGAAAGAAATGGTTCAGGTTGTTCTTTATATATATATAGATGCATAGGTTTTGTGGTTTAGTTTAATTAGTTTAGATGGATAAATATTTGGTTTCAGTTGATTGTAGACTTTAAGAATGATTTAGAATTTGATAAATTAAAATGATTTTATAATGGAGAAAAATATGATTAAGATATTTTTACAATATAAATATGTTTATGTTTTTAATTTTAATTTGTATATATAATTTTAATTTTATTATTTTTACAAACAATTGTGTTTATTTAGATGTTGATGTTATCAATTCCATATACATTATTTTGCAACAAAATCAGTTAGTTAATTTCAATGAGTTGTCTCTAATGAGATTTTTTGGAGATTCTGGTAACGGAATCTCGCGGAAGAAATTGATGTTAAATTTTGATTTGTTGCAGTTAAAATGGTTTTTTAACTGCTTTGATTGAGCAGAAACTAGCTATTAAACTTGAGATTCCAATAAATTACTACCGGATTTTGAAAGAAAAAACACACGAAAAAAGCTTTCAAAAAAATCCCATTATAGAAAACTTCATTTCAATACATTATTTCCTTTCCTACAGTCCTTGGTACAAGAGACTCCCGTATGCCAAGGGCCGTCACGAATTACTCGATTTCAGATTCTTGTTGTTGAATCTCATTTGAACTCTTGAAATCTGGTTTTCTTGTAACTTATAGTCAGCGGCCATGTCAAGAGTTGCTGGCTACAAGTGCAGCTGGAGTTAACTGTTTGTTGTTCAATAAGTAACAACACTGCTTCAGATTTTCCTTGATGCTGTGAGCGCTCTCTCTATGTATATAGAATCTCAACTCAAATAACGTTTTGATTTGTTTCTTGTTTCTTGGTTTTCTTGCGACCCTTTCAGCAAAGGGCAAGTCCCGTGGTAAGTTTGCTTCCCATTCATGTTGAATTTTTCCCATATACAGAGTCCATGCTACGAAGAATACGAATTTTAGGGAATTGCATCTAATTGTAAGTTGCAGAATAAAGAGTCGTTGAATGGATCTTCCCATGATGGAAGGATCATCTGGAGCTGTCGATAACATTAATACTAATAATGCTCCGCCAACAGAATTGCTGGTTGCAAGGCAGCAGCAGAACAATAATGGTGTCTGTTCAGTAAAGAGCTCACCAAGACAGATATAGGCGTAGAATTGACCATTCCGAAACGTAACGCTACAGAGGAGTTGTTCCTCAGAGGTTTGCTCATGGAAGGCAGCACTAGAACATTAATGGTGATGGCCATGGTGGAGATATAAAGAGGAAGACAGAACTTCTGTTCCGTAAAAAGGTATTCTGTCTTGAAAGGTTGATCATTCCAAAATATCAGGTGAATCGTTAGTTTCCTGCGGATGAGTGTAATACCCTAAGTAATTTTAATACATGAAATTAATTTTGAAAATATTTAGTGTGACTTGAATGGTTGCCCCAAGAAATTTGTTACAAACTGATTGTAATAAGTGAAACTAGTTTACGTCGAAATAAAATATCGCTTCAGGACATTTTAATGACCTAGCTGAATCTGTTCATGAAGGTAACATTTTGATACATTTTTGCGGCATATCTAAGAGAGTTTTTTTACCTCAGCTCTTGAATCTTGAAGCCGTCGTTGGGCATTGACTATATTGTGACAGTATTTTTAATTTTTTTAAGGCATTCCTTGCTTTACTCTTATTGTGAGCACTGTTTGGTGGTGGAGCCGAAGATGGATTCCAAAGAATGTGGGCAGCCGTATTTTGAGTTTGGTTTTGCTGTCAATTTTGCTGTTAGGACGGTGTAAGACTCAAACAATACACTGTGCATGCAGTCCCTCTGCCTTTACTCCTTATTTGAACACGACCACTAAGTATGGCCGCATGCATCTCTGCTCAACCCTTACTCCTTATTTGAACACGACTAAGTATGAGCGCATGCATCTCTGCTCTCACTTTTGTTATTCTAGTGTTATTTTCACTTTTGTTATTCTAGTGTTATTTTTCTAAGTTTGTGGCAAGTCTCTTCCCATCGTTGTCATTGGGTGATGGTACCCAAGATTCAAGATAAATTTTCAGTGTGAGGATAGAAGGTTTCAAAGCGATGCCTTGATGAAATCTATTGAATCAAATCTTGTTATTAAGTGGGAGACGAGTCTTTGTTAATTAGCCCATCAACAAATGCCAGCCCAAAAGATAAGTTAGTAAGGTTATTTTCTTCAAAAATATTGTTCGTGAATATTTTTTCCTTAAGAATAAGTATTCATTCTATCGAATGGTTTGCATAAAGATAACTAACTTTATTAAAGAATAACCCTGCACTTAAAAAGATAGAGAAGACAAGAACCCATGATATTTTGTAAAAAAAATAGCACGGGATTAAGTATGCTATAGGATAGTTTGCATAAAGATAAGTAACTTTATTAAAGAATAACCCTGCACTTAAAAGGATGGAGAAGGTAAGAACCCATGATATTTTGTTAAAAGAATAGCACGGAATTAAGTATCTGAAGTTAGATTAAATCTTGGAAATGCTTTGAAGAGCATAGGGTTAATTATTTAATAGGTGGTGAAAAATAAAGGAGGAAAGTTCATTAGATTATTTATCTTAGAAAGTGTGATTTCCTTTTTAAATGTGTAGTTTTATATAAAAATAATTGTCTTAGATGTTTATAAGACAATTTTTTGTTGAAGAAAATATGGATAACTATGACTTTTTGGTTATTTAGAATACATAAATCTTGTGGTGTTCTTGAAAAGAACACAATGGTTTTATGCTTAGTCATGATAAAATATTTTCATGGCTTTGGTAAAGATTAATTATTTAATAAATCCATGGAAAATAGTCCCATGTATTTTCATGAGTAAGAAAGTTCTTTTGAGAAAAAAATAATGCTTAGTTATGAGAAAATATAATAACCCATCCATAGATCAAATGCACATCAATGATATAAGTCATAAGAATTTTTTTTGTATTTTCATGAGTAAGAAAGTTCTTTTGAGAAAAAAATAATACTTAGTTATGAGAAAATATAATAACCCATCCATAGATCAAATGCACATCAATGATATAAGTCATAAGAATTTTTTTTGGAAAAATATGTTTTTCATCTGGATGGAATATAAGTCAATTATGTTAATTCCTTTGCAAAAGTTTGCAAAAGTTACATCTTTTAGTGGATAAAAAGATAAATGATTTGTGTATTGTATATTAGATAGTTAAGTTGCATGTTTTGGTGGGTAAAAAGATAAATGATTTGTGTATTCTATATTGGATAGTTTGGTTTAATTGCATGATTTAATGAATAAAAGGTTAACATTATCATTATTTTAGTTCTGATACCCAAAAGAAAGGTTGAGAACTTTGTTATGATACTTTCTTGAATTCAAATGCATGGGAGCTTTGTTATAATACTTGGATTTGTGCAAAAAGAGAAAGTATTATGTTAGATAGTGGAAAGTAAGACAAATAATTACTTGCAATAGATGCACTAGCTTTCCTTTCTAAAATACATATATCTGCATGCAAGAAATAATGACTAACACATTAATCTTGTCTTACAAAAGTGCATGTCGTTGTGCACACAATAGATTTGTAAATAACTCTATCATGGGAAAGATGCTTTTCGAAAAGGCTTGCATTTTTATGTATTATAATAATATCTATTGTATTGGAAAGATTACTTAGTTACATGCACAAAGAAGAAGTTATGGGGCTAGCTCTCTCTAAATAAGTTTAATTACATGCATGAAAAACAAAGATAAGTGGCTAGCTTCTTTTAAGTGAAATGGATGGTTATAGTGGTTTCCTTTGGATGTGAGCATTGGATGGTTACATTGGATTTCTTTGGATATGAACGTGTGCTGGTGCGAGAATGATCATAGTAACATGGTAATTATTTTGTCATGCTTGATAATTATTTGTGTATACATGCACAATGTTGTTAGAAGAAGCATGTTGTAATATTTTATTTACATATCATGTATGCACATGAATAGATGTTAAGATCACTTTTAAAGACTAATTATTGATTTATTAATACTTTATCTAATCATGTTATCAAAGCTTGTTGACAACAACAATGACACGAAAGGATGGTGATTTGTGCAAAAGACAAATTATGTTTAGCATTGTGTTAGGTAACAACTAATGGTGGTCCATGCTGATGAGTACAAGCTATAGGATGGTCCACTTATGGAAGAAGTATGCCACAAAAATATATAGACTCATGATTTGTGAGTAAATGGTTTCATGACTATTGTACTAAATTTTAGCTATGTATGTTGTATTTTAATGATATTTCATTGTAATATTTTATAACAATGGATTAGGGATAGACTGTCTTATAATTCATTGAGTGAGGGGTGAACACCCTCACGGGTGTTTAATAATAAAATTAAATGTTTTTTGGTTTTCATCCTAAGGATCTTGAGGGTATATTGGTGTTCAATGATGTGATTGTTTATTATGTTTGTGATTGCTTATTATGTCAGTTTGGTGATGTTCATTCCTTGCATAATGTGATTTTGATAATGTCAAGTATGTGATTAAAGGAATCATGAAATAGATGCAAGGTTACATCATACAATTTATGTTAATATACTACAAGAGTGGTTATTAATGGTTATGCAACTTATTATTCCTCCACTAAAATTACTTTATGTACCAATGAACATTCTATCTAATTGTTAATGAGGAATCTGGAATAGTGATTTGGATAATTACCTGTGTGTAATTTGTGTAAAAAATTTCCAACTCCCTGCATTTTCATGTAAGATTACTAGAATATGTTACAATGAGGAGCTTAAGAGACCAAAGAAGTTGATATTCAAGGAAGAAAATGATAGAAGGTCGGTCTTTGATTACACTCGTTAGAATAAAAGGCACTATGCACTGACCATGGGATGGAAAAGCTTTGTTAAGTATAAAAAGTTGAAAGTAGCGAACCTTCTTCACTTTGAGAGATGCAGATCATGCATTATACTCACTATGATTCATAATAGTAAAGATGAACAAAATGATGATCATGATGAAGAGGTATCAGTTCATCATTAGGGCCAATCAATTCAGCATCAAGGATGAAATCAACCAGGAACATCATGTCTAATCAAGCTAGCTTTTAGGTGGTACCAAAGTATCAGTTACACATCCACTAAGGGAGGGAAAATAGCTATAAAATGGGCTTATTTATGCCTTTGAGAGTTTAGATATGTTTGGGATTTTGGTTTAACACAGTATACATGATTTTTCTTTTTGGTTGGTGTTTATGGAAGATGTATTTATGGTTGTACTACTAAGGATTGATATGAAATATTTTGGTTCCATTTCAAATTATATTATTTTGGTTTTTCCTTTCTGGTTGGTGTTAATTTAAGAAGTATTTATGGTTGTATCATTGCATATTGATATGAAATATATTGGTTTCGGTTAGTTTATATAGTTTTTATTCTTCCTTGATTCTTAAAAAAATGTATGAGATTTATTTATATAAATAAAATAAATGTTTGAGAATCTTTTATATTAATATTAGTGGTTAATTTTGAGATTTTTTTCATATGAATAAAGGAAATGTTCGGAAATTTTTATATTAATATTAGTTGTTAATTGTTTTTGGTTGATTTTAAAAAATAGTTATTGTTTAGGATTGTTTTATATAGATATTGATTTATCTTTAAAAAATATTTGAAATTGTTTATATTGATTTATTGTTTAGAATATAAATATAAAATAAAGTTAATTGTTTAATTTTGTCAACTTTCTAAATTTCCAAATATTTTTATTTAAATTACTTTATATCATCTTTATTGTTAATTAGTTAATATACATTATATGTTTAAAAAAATTTAACAAATATTTTATTCAATCTTTATAAAAGTGTTCGTTATGCGTGTGATTTAATAAAAGTTTCAACTTTTCTATTTTATTTTTATTTTCGTGAATTTCAATGAACACACGGGATAAACAACTCACTTTTTTTAAGCTACATCTGTTTTTATAATTAAAACTTTGTGTACTTGTTAATAAAATAGTAAAATAAACTTTGTGTATCAGTTAATAAAAATAGTATGGTCAAAGACATTTTTGGAAATGTTTATGTTTTTTTATTAAAGTATCTAATTTATATTTAATATAGATCAATAAAAAATTGTTTCATCTTGGATACTTTATACCAGAAGCACGTATTTTTATAATAATTTATATTTACTAAGTATCTAAAAAAATAATACGGAAATTTGAAAAACATGTTTGCATTTCAATAATTTGTTTTTTCTGTTTATCACCATTTTTTTTCCAAAATTTGTTTTAATTTTTAATATAGTATATTTTTTTTTTTAATATATTTATGTTAAATTGTTTTTTATTATTTTTATTTATATTATATTATTATTATATTCTTATTATTATTATTATTATTATTATTATACTTTTTTTAATTGGGTGTGAATTTATAATATTTTTATTATGCAAATTAATGAAGGTATTTTCGGGTACAAACCCATCACCTTACACATGTTTGGGCAAATGGTGTGGTAGCTCCATGCATGCATTGTATTAATACTCCCACGAGAAGTGACAAGGGTATTGCATTTTGGTTTTGGCATTTCTTAAGTTGCCTTGTGAGCAAAGTTGGTAAGTGTCTAGTTCACGGTAGAGGAGTGTTGAAGGGTGGTTTTGGGCTCTATGGAACAACATGGAAACATGAGAGGTGGTGGTCTAGGCTTCTCTAAACATGGGTAAACTGGTATGTGACCTGCCATTCCTTTCTCTCTTCCATGCAACGCCTTAATTTTTTGATGGAATTAGGACTGTATTGTTTTAAATCACTGGGGTTTGAAAGAAAGAGAGGATCCATGCATCTGGATGGATTTGTTTGCCTTCTGAAATAGGTCCAACTGCCTGACATTGTCTCTTTGTATGTTCTATTCGGGACTATCTTATCTACAATGGGGTAATATTAAGTATCTATCACTACAGTTTGTCCCTGTGTTGTGGTATTCAACAACCCCACATTTAGTAATAATAGTAGCTAACGTTACATTAACTGAATGGGGGCCTTTTAAAATTTTTATTCAAAAAACAAAACTTAGCATTTAGTCATTTCTTTTATCTTTGAATAAAGAAAAATAATAATCAAGACCTTTTTGGGAACTACGAAAAACTCACTTTTTCATATATAACACGTCTAAAAAACCCACTAAAGGAACTTTCTGAAAAAAACTCCAAAGTCAAGTGAAGCATTTAAGATAAGGGATCCATGGTCTAAATTATCATAAAATTTGACAAGAAATGAAAGTCCTTAAACTTTTTAGGCTTAAGCCTCGCATTGCATAACATGACCCATAAAAAGTTTTCTCTTAAATATGATATAACAAAGTTTTCGAGTTGTGAAATTGTGATGGTGATTTGGCTTTTATCACATCACATTTCGGGTATTCAAGCAAACACTTTGCACCTACCATAAGCCGATATTACAATATGCGATTTGTGCTCGGACCCACACCTTAGAATATTAAAAGAAAATATTTTGAGTTCGTCAAGTTTATTGCTTAAGATGAGCCTAGTAAGTAACCATATGTGAGACAACTAATGGAAAACTCACTTCTCGCATCTTGCACACACACAGCAAGAGGTAAGAATGCTAAAAGGCACACCATGTGATATTGTGATCTGCAATATTGCTTCGCAAATCACACAATCACTACCATTGCAATATAATGGCTTGCTACCCTTAAAAACTTTCATCCCATTTTTTGACACAAACATTTATGAGCAATAAAGCTAAGGGATAACGAATCATTAGTGGGCATTAGTGGGAAATAATTGCATTTATGTATGAAAATCCATTTAGCTTAATACGATATCTTGTTACGGGTGTTCAAATAATGTTTATTTTATGACCTTTACAAGCTATTTGCATTATTTCATTTTTACGTTCATCTTTGAGTGTCTGATAGCTTTTCTTCTTCATTTTAGGAAAAAAACCCACAGAGAGGAGCATTGAGAAGAATGGGGAAGAAAGGCAAGATTGTAGCCTTTGAGAAGACAGAGATGACTCCCCTATTCACAGACACCACATGCAACAAAGAGGGAGGAACCTCTACATGGGAGAGTATGTACAACATACTGGAGGAGGAACAACCGAGGATTATGGAAACAAATATTATGGTTGATGGCCGAGATTCCTCAGACGCTTCCATGCTAGAGATGACTTGCTTGTTTTTGCAACACATAGCTACTCGGTTGAAGATAATCCCTTATGTTGATATGGTAAAATGGGTTATCAATGAAGCAAATATTTTAGACGGATAATTCAGGACAAGAATCAAAGGGGCCATCGGATCTTTCACCCTGGACAATTTATGGCTTATGTACCACCTACCAGAGCCACAGGTCATCTATAATAGGTAATTCATGGAAAGGCTTGTTAAAGAGAACAAAAACCTAGCCGATTGCACCCATGCCTGGTCGAATAATCAAGAAAATATCAAGAAAGACAAAAATGGTATGCACATTACTGCATCTATTTGTCTCCCTTGTAATTTTGTTGCAGCTATGTTATGTCGATTGTTTGGTAGACATGATAGTACCAAGTTCTCCCTAGATTGGTTGCCATTAATTGAAGCAGTCATTAACACAACTATCATGAATTGGGCCCAAATCCTGTCAGTTAATTTAGAAAAAACAATTATCAAGTATAGAAGAAGAAGAAGCATTGCTTCGAGGGTCTACCCTCCATTTTTTATGAGCGCCTATGTTATGGATGCTATTTGTTTTAGTTCAAAGTTCCCCATCATGGGATGGAAATGGATTGTTCAGAATCCACTTCCCATTCACATCTACCACAAGGTCATGTGGGAATCCAATTTTCAACCACATTTTTTCAATATTTGCCATGGAGTTATGCTCCCTATTTATAAGCGGTTGTATAATCGAGACACCCCAAAATTTTCCCAAGAAGTTGAAGTTAACGTCCTCCAAGTGGCCAGATGGTTCGGGGAGGAGACATTTACATATATCAGAGTTTTTGGTAGCATCACCTCCCCCCACATCCTCCCATATTATGTTCCAGATAAATTGATGGCTAGGGAAATAGCCTACCAGATAGCTACTGAGGGAGGAATAAGCCATACATTGAAAGAGTCAAAGAAGGCCATTTGGCATGCATTCCCTGTATAGTGTGGAGAATTTGAACTACACGACCTGGGACACAAGCTCAAAGAAGAAGAGAACATGTTATCTTTGCAATTAACCAAATTCCCTGGGCGATGGTATGACCCATTTGGAACAGTCAAGAATTTCACCACCATGGTGAAAATAAAAGTATTCAATGAGGAGGATGCTTTTGATGATATATTTTTATAGAAAAACAATGAAGATTTGGAAAAGTTTTACAGTTACAGAAAAATAAGGCTTGAACAATCCCATTGGACCAATTTTTAATTGAACCAATAAGGTAGCCTACTCACATCATGACTATAGAAGATGACTCCAAAGAAAATTCCAAATTTGATTCTACTGCAGAGACTCAAAAAAAAATCTATCAAAAAATCGTGACATTCATCACAGAAAAACAAAAGAAGGAGCATCGAGGATACAGCCCAATCTACACAAAAGATAGTTGAACAAGCCTTAGCTAGCAAGCAAGTTGAAATCCCTACTACCTCTCCACAACTAATAAAACCCACGGTAATTGATTTAGAGAAAGAGTGGGATAACTTTAATAAAAGTCTTAATATAGAGGAAAAAGTGCCAGAGCTACAAATGCTACAACAAAAGATAGCTATGGAAATTATAGTGGAAGAAACTGCAAATGAACCAGAAGTAGAGCATACCCCTGTCCCCCCACCTCTGAGATAATTCTGAAAATTGAAAAAATACCCCCTCTAGATGTATTCTATAGCTCACAACATAAGGCCATGGTGAAAAGGCAAAGAAAGAAAGGGAAATTTGAATCTATAGCTACCACTACCCCCGAAAACAAACTAATGGATGTTCTATGGAAGGACTCGCCAGTTGATCCATCCGCCAACTTAAATAAACTCTTGCAGTTTGCAGGCGCTTATGCTACAATGACCATAGATAAAGCAGCAGAAGTCCAAATGTCTCTTAGAGATAAGGAAAACAAAATAACGTCACTCGAGCAAGAGTTACCGCAAGTTAAATATGACTAGTAGGCAAGGATACAGTTTACCAAACTTCAACAAGAGTTTGAAAAGATGCAAATAGAATATCGTTTTAGCTTAGCTGAGAAGGAAGCACAGGTGCAGGCGATAATTGATTTTCATAAAGACAATCCAATACTTGATCAATTTATCACCGAAGCACTCTCACTTAATTCCCAGTTGACATATCAGAAAGAATTACTATGCCAGAAGATTTCACACTGGAAATCGTATTGTGAAACAAGTGATAAACTGAAAAGTCAAGTTGTAGAAATGCGACTTGAATATGATGATATCTTTTAAAAGGTCGCTAGTCACATCACCTGGAAAAATACAAAGGAGGGGAGAAAATCCAACTTGCCCAAACTAGAAGAATCACATAAGGAAATTTTGTTTGCAAGCTGGGATTCTCGACTAAAAGAAGTAGAAAAAGAAACAGCAGACGGGACGTTAGCAGCAAACATTGTCATAGAAAATATAAATGAGAATTTGCATGGTGCTAATCTAGAAGTAGAGTCCATTCAAGGGTCCCTTCCAGATGTAAAATAGCTCGATCAACAATGGAAATAGGCAGCATAAGACAAAGCAAAAGTGATAACGCAGGTGACCAGGCTAGACTGGGAAGCATATTGGCAACATTTTGTCAAGCCTCATAGCCAATGGATGACCCTCCGATGTCTAACCACCTCTATCGAGAAAATGGCACTAGCACTAAATGATCTTATATTCAATGGATAGTTGAAAGCTGAAGTCAGCCGGCCTACATAGCTGAAGCCTATGGTAGATATCTATGACCTGAAGGATCAAATGGAGCATAGTTAGTCACCTTATTTGCTTTAATTTTGATTTTATTTTTGCATAAATTGAGGCAGGTCGTCTAAACCTCCTCAACTATTTTTGTAATAATCTATTTTTAGCATTATATTTTTAGTATTTAAACCCCTCTCATGCTTTTAGAGAGGGGTCCAGAAATTTTATCGGAAACATTCTTTAGAACATACACTTATGCCCCTTTGAGGATGTTCTGGTGGAATTAATGGAACAGGATTTATTTTCTACTTGATTTAACATCTTCTACTGAAATTGCACTTTTGTACTCTTAGATGATGTTGGGTGACTTGAAAGTAGATCAATATTGCTGGAGCATATGAGTAGGATGTATTATTAATGGTACTTTTGTATCTTAATTATTTTTACTTATAGGTCAAGCAATAACTTATCTTCAAGCTGTTTATGTATGAAAATTTCAATTGTTGATTGCCATTATTGCACTTTCGTATGATGATGATCTATAGTTTATTCTAAGTACATGAATGATTTTTATGTGATATATCTCCCACAATCATTTTGGCTAAATTTTTATATGAAACAATTATTATTAAATGTATTCACTTCTCATTGCAACTGAGTAATCTTTATTATCAATTTATTTCAGACATTATTGTAGATGACATATATTACGTTACTCCCAGGATAGTTATATTTAGATAAGGTTTTAAATTAGAATAAACTGCACATGATTGTTAGTTTAAATTAGATTAGTTTTAGGATAAGAATTAGTCCAAATCTCAAACATCACCCCGTTTGCACAATCATGAAAATAGATTGGGAAACTGGTCCCATTATCCCCAATCAGAGCCACTACTCCAAATGGAAAAGGAGATGCCAACCAAGGCCCGGACTGGGTGGTTATCCCCCATTGTTGAGGCAATGATTTTGAGGCCTTCAACATTTTTGGCCCTAGAAGGAGGGCCTGACTGTGAATGGCAAGTAAATCTAAATCTACAGACCATTATAAGAGTAAAACTCCCTCACCACCACCTCCAACTTCTCGTTCGCATTCTAAATCTCCTAATCACAAGTGAGAAGTTGCAAAGAAAAATACACAACCCACTGCTGAAATCCTATACAAGCCAGACAGTTCTTCTTTTGAACCCCCTGAAGTACAACCTTAAATTCATAAATTGCAGGGGATTTCAATACCTTAAGATGAATTTGAGTTATCCCAAGGAAGTGTCACTTCACAATTTACCCCATCTCAACAACTAACTAGATCACAGAGTGAAAAACTTAGAATCCCATCATTTGAATTCCCTCTACCAAGTCGTAAGAAAGCTAAGAAAACACCATCAGAATCTCACATTGAGGTTCTTTCATCATCTACATCCATTCCATCTATAACATCACAAGGTCACACATCCACTCCCAACTCGAGATCACGATTCACACAGGTACAGGAGCTATACCTTCCTCTACCCAATCACCTTCAACCACTGCTACACCCTCTTCTTCTCACATCGAAAGAATGGTACAGAATCCTCCCAGGCCATGAACCAACCCAAGAGCTATTAGAATGGTTGGACCTTTATCTCAATTTCTAGCACATCCAGAGAAATGGTTACCTAAATTCAATCATGATAATGGCCTGCTAGTTGAAGAACATATAAAAAATTTCATGTTGTCCATTAATTTGGATGGAGTAGCAGAAGAAGATGTAGTTGTAAGATTATTCCCATATACTCTACAAGGAGCAGTAGGATCATGGTACTTTTCATTACCATCAGGCTCTATTAATAGTTGGGATGCTTTTCAAGAGCAATTTTTAACTAAATTTGGAGATGATAGATCTACAACAACTCTAATCAATGATCTCTCCGATTTGAAAGCCAAACCTAAAGAACGCATTAAGGACTTCAACTCTCGCTTCAATAACTTATTAAATAAAATAGCTATGAAATCCAAGCCTAGCAATGAGGTCCAAAATGAATGGTACATTTATGCTCTGCCTTCAAACACAACCATCTTCATTGATAGGGTTACCAAACCAACGTTAGCATGAAATATGAAAGAAGCAATAGCTGTGGAACAATGCATTCTAGCCATAGAAAATAAAAACACATTAGAAGAAAGAAAATCTAAGAAAGTAACCTTCAAAGATGAATCTAGGAAGAAACCACCAAAGGAAACTTTTGATCTGGAAGGATTATAGAAATTCCTTAAGACCATGTCTAACGAAATGGTTGACATAAAAAAACAAGCAGCAGAAACTTCATCGAAAAAATATTTTAGACCATTTAAAAGTAATTCTCCAACTGATCCTAAACCTTTGAATGTTATATCAAACATTGAATCATATGGAGATGAGGAAGAAGTTTCAAATTAAGAACAAACGGACGATGAATAAGTAGCGGAATTACAAGGGATGTTGGATTTTATCCTCCCCAACAAGGAAAATCAAGAAGAACTGCTTGTTGCTACTAGAAGTAGAAATCATCTAGACACACCTGTTAGGATATTCTGACACATAGGAATAGTTAAGTATAACTTGGTCTAGTATAGAGTTAGGTAAAGTGTGTTTCTTTACTATGTACATTTGTAAGTTACAATCTGACGGTCACGATATGTAGTGATCCGATGGTTCATTCTCTCCTCGGTATTACCGACACTTGATCCGTGGCTTAACACCCAATTGGTCCATGAATTCTATTTAAAAGGCACATGAAGGGGCATTTGTAGGTAACCGTTCACGGAGAGGGAGATTATGGTAACTTCAGTTGCTTTTTAAATAAATGCTTGAGTGCGCGTGTTGGCTCAAGCGGGGATTGTTTCCTCTTTGAGGGTTTTAAACCACGTCCAATAATAACTTTAGGTGGTATGACTGTTGAATCTGTTTGTGAGCGGTGTCCTTTGGTGTTCTATCTGAGGAACTTACCCTGTAAATTCCTACATGGTATCAGAGCTATTTGAGGGCCACGTCCGTTGGTGATCCAAATTTGAAGCCGGTACAACTACATCTGACTACCATCTCCTAGATCTGATATTTCTGACTACTTTCGGGCCGAGAGGATTGTTCTGTTATTTTAGGAGCATATGTTCCAGTGAGGAACCCCTTTCATTTCACACGAAAAGGTTTCTGGTAGCCCTAGCTGGGTCATTTTTAAGATCTCATGGTATACAGTGTTTATTTGCAGTTTACAGCTATTTTCTCTCTGTTTATTTCGGTTTCGGTTTATTTAGCTCTTTTTTATTACCAGATCTATACATTTCATTTCTGCATATGCTCTTTGCCCTGTGACTCTGTGCGATCTGGGCAAATTAGAAACAGAAAGGAAGGATTTTTCTCATGCGTATGCTCTTTTCCGCTGCGCCTTAGTGTAATCTCGGAAAATCAAAAACATTGAGGAAAATATTTAGTTTCCGGGTAAAGCTAACTTTAAGCCGTAAGGCTTGTTTTTTGTATGTTCGTGTTTGTGTTTTGTGCTTTTTTTTTGTTGGGAGAAAAAGAGCTTCTCAAGCAAGCACGCAATCCAGCATCGTGACAAAAAAAAAAAAACCCCCCCCCCCCCCCACCTTCTCAGGATCCTCCTTTAGCTCTTTCACTTCCAAAATGGGTCCATGCTACTCGGGATGCAGCAGGTGATCTTGCTGGTGATCCTACAGATCAGCATCGTACGCGTTCTCAGTTCGAAAGAGCCTCTCCTTTACTGGCTCAAGTCTTAGCAAATTATGATCCTGACACCTTTGCAGAAGCTTTAGGCCATCCAGATTGGGACGCAGCTAAAGCTTGTCTTGTTGCTAAGGGCTTTTCACAAGTTGAAGGCATTGACTATACTGAAACCTTCTCCCCTGTTGCCAAAATGAACTCTGTCTGCCTTTTTCTTTCCCTTGCTGCCTCTTTCAAATGGGAAGTCCATCAGATGGATGTTAAATCCGCCTTCTTGCATGGGGACTTGCAGGAAGAAATCTATATGGAACAACCTATTGGGTTTATACAAACAGACTCCAGTCTTGTATGTTGACTTAAGAAATCCCTTTATGGTCTCAAGAAAGCTCCTCAGGCTTGGTATGCCAAAATGGATAGCTTTCTTTTAGAATATGGCTTTTCTAGGTGTCATTCTGACAATACTGTCTACACCAAGAAAGTGGGCAAGTCTCTTATCATTCTTGTTCTTTATGTTGATGATCTTATCCTCACTGGTAGTGATCCCAACCTTATCAACCATGTGAAGTCCAACCTCAAAAAGAAGTTTGAAATGACAGACTTAGGACACTTACATTATTTTCTCGGTCTTCAAGTCTTGTAATCCATTTTCCATTGGAACACTTAGTTTCAGCATATATAGCTTCAGTTTCTGTTAAAATGGAAAGTCCATGCCAAGTTATTCTTGACAGCATCAACTTCTTCCAATGGTGGTCCTACATTGTGGATTTACTTAGAAGTAAAGGTCTTTACAGAATAGCCTCAGGCCAAGAAACCAAACTGAAAGATGAAGATAAGGCAGCTAAATGGGAAAATAGACAAGATCAAGCACGTGGTTTGATAGGGATGTCTATTTCTCCTGATCTTAGATTCCATATTGCAGAACTTGATACTCCTCATGAAGCATTGGAACAAATCACTAAAGTTTTTGGGATTAAAAATGAAATTAGAGCCCATCAACTTGAAAATGAGTTGCTTACATTTGATCCTAATAATGTTTCTTGCATTGAAGATTTCTTGTCCAAATTCAAGACCCTTAGATATCTCTTGGAAGGTGTTAAG
>APFE031173451.1:21420-43772 GCA_000404065.3 Pinus taeda
TTTGCATCAACATATTTCCTCTTTGTTGCTGATCATCCTCTTATGAAACAAATTGGTCTCTTAGAGAGACACCATTCACTTGTAGTCATTTGTCCTTCCTCCTGGAACCTGCAAAAAAAACTAATACTTCTTCTGCAATTGAATGAAAAATTATCAAAGGAAATAGGTGATCAATCTCTCTAGTTATGATATTTACACACAAAAATATGAATTTGTATTAACGAAACAAGTTCTGAAAGGAAAAAATCAAAAGAATTTATACATGTTTTGGAATTAGTGCCTCAAGTTGATGTTGCTTCTTTTCAGCAGTTTATTTCATTATTTACCATTTCAAACTCTAATTATGGATTTCTCATTGTGTAGATCTTGTTGAGATCTTTCCAACGATACTTGAATCATCAAAATCTGATTTTGTATGAGAAAGTTAGGCTGATTTGCACAATAAGGTTTTTCAGCTGCAAATTGATATTTAGCTACGGAATTGGACTTTAGCTGCGGAATGTGCACAGTTTTTGTAGCTAAAAATCTTGAATAAAAAGCTAGCCATTCATCTTTCATCATCAGTCCAAAATTAATCAATATCTTCAAAAAAGTGAGCAAATAACTTATTCATTTCATTGATTCAAAATTGTTTTTTTTTTTTACATGCGGCGACTTAGTGATAACACACACTTTGACTATCCTTTGACCAGGGTTTTTTCATCGACTTGGATCAAATGAATAGGACACCATCCATGTACTGACATTTTCCCAGCGACCCATGTGGTTCGTTTCATCTCTTCACGCCTATAACCTATAGAAGTATGAAAATGGTTGCGGAATTGCCAGTTAGCCGCAGAATCAAGCTGCATTCCATAGCTAAAAGACAACCAACCATCAGTTTTCTGATTTAAGTTATTGGAAAAAATATTTTATGCAGTGAAGTATCAGGGAGATAGATCCTAAGATCACAACTGGTGCACAAGACCAATTATTCATGATCTGCTATTTTTTTTTTTTCTTCAGTGTCTGCCTGAAAAATAAAAACTTTGTAAGTCGTATATGAAGCAAAACAATTTTAGTGCTGAAAACATTTGGAGTAATGGAAATGTATGATCTTTTCAACAGCTTTTATGACTCTTACAACAACCATCTGACGCATATCCCTGACTGCAAAACGACCCAACAGAGGATATTCAATAAAGGATTCGACAACCAGCAAATTTGACAGCAATGTGGCAAGTGTGGCAATGTTTTTGAACCACCTTTCTCCATGCTTTTCCAGTTCTGTTACTGTTGCAATAGAAGTCTCAATCACTAAAAACTTTACATCCCATTGCTTACTTCACTCAACCCGCAAACCACATGAAATAGAATTCAAAGAAGTGCATATGGGCGGATTTGGAGATTATTTCTGACTTAACAAAAAGAAATGTTTGAGATCAACAGTAACAATTACCTAGGAAGCTGCTCGTCTACACAACTCTGCACAAAAATCATTTCTGGAACTAACTCAGAGTGATCTAGAACTATCTGTGATGTTCTCTTCCTTCAACTAATTGATACACGAGTACCCTTTATCAGTCCAAATAACCAGTCCATGAGCAATTCCCAGGCTTTAATCGATGATGATAATCATGGAAATCAGTTCCTCCATACAACGGGAATAATTTTGAAATGCTCCAAGGAAATCAGCTCCTTTGCAGTTTCCAACACTCGCAAACTCATCCATAATAGAGATATAGCTGCAAGAGATTTAATCAAATAGACCACGACATCCACGAAGTATGGGTTAAAAATGGAAGGCATGAGGCATGGCGGGAGACATGGTGGAATCTGAGTATGGAAGGCGTGAGGCATGGCGGGAGACGTGGTGGATTCTGAGTTAAAAATGGAATAACATATCCAGACCTGATCCAATCTCTGCAACATGGAAATAATTTAGTGAAAAGAGTCGTGTGATTTTTGGATAAGTAATGTAATTAGCCGTAACTAATGTACAAGTCACGGGGAGAAACCGTTAGTCATTAAATTCAATATTGAATGCCAGCAGACAAGACTGAGGCGTGGCTAAAAAAAAATGAAATGCCAGCACACAAGATTGAGGTGTGGTGTAACAACAATATGTTCATCAATTTAATTTCCATTTTTCTCTCCTGCAGCATGCAAAAATGAGCTCCAAAGAACCAAGGAGATCTCCCAAACTGCTTCAAATTCCTTAAAACGATTTCTGGGTTATCTAATTGACCCTATTGGAGAAAAAAATCATGTTTTATTTTTCCCAAATTCATCTCTGTTTGGCCAGATCTTGCAGTTGAAGTTTAATGTTTTTCAGTGTTTTGTGTTTTTCCCGAGTTGCTTCATTCGGCTATGAAATGAATTTTTGAGAGAAAAATTGTTTTCAGATGTATTCTCAGTGTATGAATCAGTTAAACAAATCTCCAAAATGGCATACAATTTTCCTCCAGCATCAAAAGCAATCGACCTCTCAAAGTTTGCAATATCTACACTAACCAGTGGCAACAAGTAAACATCTTCTACAGTAACTATCCCATGTTTTCGTAGAAACAAACTAAGCTTTTCACATGTTGAGCTATGGGTAGTTTTCCAGCAAATGATATTGCTATTCCATCGATATTTAGCTATAAGTTTTCCTCAATTCTATCATATAACCTTAAGATAAGTTTTAGTTGTTCAAGTGCCAAACACAGTGAGATCTTCTTTTTGAAGCTCAACAGGGGTTAATTGAACCTTGATTCATCTACAGTTGTTGATTTTTGTGCATGTCTAACAGAAGCTATGAAGGTGATGATCTACTATTTTATTGCTTTTGCTCTTCACAGCTCAAAATAATCCCACAACTTTCAAATTTGAGGTTAAAGCCAAAGAACAGAGGAAATTTCAAGATGCAATAAAAATGGGAGAATTGTTTACATTGCAGGTTTATATTTTTTTTAATGATTTTTACAGGTTTGTTTCAAGGCCAAAGCTCAAATAGGAATGCAAATTTTCTATTGAGGCCATAGTAGAAACTGGAATTAGGGATAACCATTGCTTTTTTTTTTACATAACAACTCTTTTTTTGATCTTCTAGATCACATAAAGTGCAGGAGAGAGCATACTCAAGATTTTTTTTTTTTTTTTTAGATGTAAGAAATAAGGTCTCCTAATTGTACTTCCCCGACAATGGCACCAAAATGTCTAGTCAATTTAACATCTTAAATTGCTCTACATAAATTATCAATCTGGGTATCGTAAACTGATGAAGTGTGGTGCACCATATGTGCTTAGTTAACATTTTTCTTACTTCGTTATTTTATAGTTTATATTGTTTTTGGGGTTTTTTTCTTGTTGGTTTTCTAAAGTGTTTAAGACAAATGGAAATCCTATTCTAAGGTCTTAAGAATACTTTTGAAGGTCAAGGATGGATGTAGATTTCAAGATAAGGTTTATGTCCATTATAGTAACTTCCAAAACTTAGCACTTCAAAAGATCTCAAAACATACTATTGATAAAATCAATACTTGAACAAAAGTGTAAATATGCAGCTACTTGAATCAAAGAAAAGATGAAATACTAATTATGAAATCACTGTCTCTACTTCCCATTTAATTACAGAAATAAAATCTAAACTATTGCACTCAAACAAACAAAAAATTGTAGACTAACGAAAGCAAGATTAATTTTCTTCACTTATAATCCGATAGCTCACCAAGTAGCTTTTCGGGGTTAAGGCATGGAATCAGAGATAACATCAAATAACATGAAGAATTGATATCTAAATTACCTTCTTGCAGATTAATTAAAGCAAAATCAAATTACTTCACTTATAATCTGATAGCTCGCCAAGTAGCTTTTCAAGGTGAAGCCATGGCTCCGAAGATAACATCAAATAACATGAAGAACTTGATATCTAAACTACCTACTTGCAGAATGAAAGTAAAATCAAATCACTTCACTTATAATCTGGTATCTCGCCAAGTAGCTTTTTGGGGTTAAGCCATGGCTCTGGAGATAACGTCAAATAACATGAAGAATTTGATATCTAAATTACCTACTTGCATATTAATGAAAGCAAAATCAAATTACTTCACTTATAATTTGATAGCTCACCAAGTAGCTTTTTGGGGTTAAGCCATGGCTCCGGAGATAACGTCAAATTACATCAAGAACTTGATATCTAAATTACCTACTTGCAGATTAATGAAAGCAAAATCAAATTACTTCACTTATAATCCGATAACTTGCCAAGTAGCTTTTCGGGGTTAAGCCATGGCTCCGGAGATAACATCAAATAACATAAATAACTTGATATATAAACTAGTTAATAGCAGCAAACAAATCTCACTAAAATCAAAACGTAACAACTGAAATTTAAAGGCTGAAAAGTTCAGTAGAGAAGCAAATCTCAAATCACTACTTAATGCAAAAACTACATTAAAAAGCTCGAGAAAAAACTAATAAGCAAATACAAGAACATGTAAAGAAAAACTTATCTACAATCAACCGGTTGAACACACTTGCATGAATTAAAATTGCATGAATGGAAAATATAAACTATCAAACTTGAAAGCAATAAAATGACATACATGAATGAAATCAAAGCAAAATTACAAAATAAAATCTACTCTACCTTTCATTCTAATGTGCTCCATAACATCTACTTCACATCTCCTTCCATGTTGAGAACATCATAGCTTTATTCAAATTCTTCAAAATTACAAAGTACAACAAAGCTCTCCAAAGCTTTCCAAAGCCATCAAAGAAGAACTACAAACTCCAAGCTAAAGAACTAAAAAGCCAAGCTAAGCTAAGACTAACAAATGAAGGAGAGAGATCTCCTATTTATATAGAAAGATGAGAAGTCATCTCATTAATGAGAGTCCATGAATCTCCCCCTCTACCTCTAGAGTCCTAGTCAAAATAAGAACTGATAAGACATGTTTTCTTAAAGTTTCAATACAATTAGGAGACGTGACACATATCCTCATGATCCCATGATCCATTCCACTCAAATTCGAATTTGGCTTTCGAGTGCCACATAAGGGTCTTCTAGAAGCCTCCTTTTGACTTACAGATGTCAACAATCTCAACCCACTTGTTAGGTATAAGCATATGCATATTATTTTCTAATTTTTAACCACAAATTCATTTAAAAAGGCTTAGAATTAATAAAGTTTGGAAAAACATAAATGTGGTCCAATGATAATGAAAGTGGGATGAATGTAGTGACATAGTAGTGAAATGGAGGTGATATAATGGACAGAATAATGAAAGTGTAATGGAAATGAATGACATTTTCAAGACCCAACAACTGTGTCAGTTCTCTGGCCCTCTGTGTCGCCGATGCTGGCCCTCTGAGGCATTGCGCAGCTCCTGTCTGGCTCTGCGTGAACCCTTGGCTTCTTCTTCATCCCTCTCTCCAACTACTGCATTGATCCCCCCTGGTGCTATATCTGCCTCTTTGCTTCTGTATTCACTGCCCCTCAGCTGCAACTCTGATCATTCTTTCAACTTTCTTAGCAAACCTAGCCTTAGAAAGTCGAAACCTGATCTCTTGGTGTGTTCTCCAAGTGACCCTCAAGCCTCCTCTTATACTTTTCTCGTTGACAAATCAATGGCTGAGTTTAAGTCCCTAATCAATGGCTCAGATTAGGTCTGGCTTGATCCATGACTTTTGGACCATTCTAACACAGTTTTATATTAATTCAGATTAATATTTTATTTTCCCTAAGTTTAGACTTAGGGACTCCATTAAAAATATTAATTATTTTAATATCTCCCAAACTGTTTAGAATCTACTCAAACCCTTTTTGAGTATTGGAGATCTCATTTGCCTTAACCTCTCCACCAATTTTCGTGGCTAGAGCATATCCCAGGCAACCCCAAATCAACACTCCATCCCGAGGTAGTTGGTCCCCCGCCTCACCTGGCGGGGCATGCATGCAGAACATACTGGTGCCACATCTATTTCAAGAAAATTCTTCATGTCAGTGGTTTTTCACCCATAAATAAAAAACATTACATAATTTTCAAAAGTTAAAAAATACTTTTTGTACTCTAATGAAATATTCTTACCTTATGGCCCCCACTGAGTGCCAGGTGGCAACATCAGCTCTAGGTCTCCTGTGAAATCCATGCCTGCATAGGAATAATCATCGATCATGAGAATCTGGCCGCTAAGCCACTCGAAGAAATCATCTTTGAAGAAGTTTTGAATTGGTCGCCCTCCAGTCCGAGGAACTAGCGAAGCCCATCGCCCCTGCCTTGGCTCCCTGGGATCAGCCTGACCCAAACTCATTTGAGGCCTCAACATGGGCACTCTCTCAAGAAAGAATGATACAATAAAAGTACCATACCTAAATTCTCTTTGGATACGATACTTACAAGCTATTAATTCTGCCTTTACCTGATGAAGAACTCCCTCACACCGGTTGAGTATCTGGGGTTGCGAAAAGTTAATGGCTAGTAACAACTGAGCTTTTGTAGCTACATGCAAGCTCTTAGACCCCGCCAAGTGCATGATCATCCAAGGAATGGCCCTCATAGGCCTAGTCATGATTCACTCAATGGGGACCCTGTTACTAACTAATCCACTGCCTGGCCTGTAGTGAGTCTGGACCAACTCAAGGGTGGTTCATGGATCTACTTTGCCACTGGTCAAGTTTACTCATGCACCTCTGCACGATAAACCTGTAAGAAATTAAATGCCATCTCTTTCGATCGCAAGCTCATGATACCCGATCCTGAACACAACTTCTTGTTCATCCCATTGTTGGATAATCCAGCTGAGAAATTCTTCCTGACCCTTCATCAAGTCAAGTCTGAAATACTTCATCAAACCACATCTACACAAAGAAAGTAAGCATGCTAGATCATTAATAATTTGTATTTCTTCCCTGTTATGAGCTCATTCCCTCCAAAAACTCATGTTGATGGCTCAAAACCTCCATCAAATCACCCAAAAATAAGTCAAATTGATGATAAAATCCATGAGAAATCATGCATTTGGGGTTTTGAATTGCACCCAGGCAGCCTACCACTACCCCCTAAGGCCCACATGGCATTCTAACACACCCCTGCAAGTCGTGAAGGGTGTTTAATGCTCCTCCAGCCCTAGGAGGCAACATTAGGCGTAATAAACTGTCTAGGGCTTCCCCAAAATAAAAATGTCATCCCAAATGGTGAAAATGAAGGCTTCCAAACCTTCTTATAGTCACTCTGTAGGTATGACTCACTTTAGCTAGTTATCGAAATCAAAGTTTTTCATTCCTAAGTCATTTATCATACACCATTTTTATATGTCGTTAATATTACTTATGGTATGATGAAGAATTTTTAGTGTTGAATTGCAGAAACAACCATGTTTGACTCAATATGAGCGCTTTCATTTATGGGATATTTTTTTTCTCTTGAACTGAAAAACCCCGAGTTATTGTCGTCGGGCTCATAAAAATCCTACGATGACGGTATGAGTGCTTTCTTTTCTGGGACCTTTTCTCTCTCTTAAATTGAAAAATCCCTGAGTTTTTCCCTTCTTCGGGCTTGTTAAATCTGTGAAGAAGGCATGAGTAGTTCTTTTATCTCTTTTTCCTCACTCATTAAACTGAAAAATATATAACGATTTTTCTTCATTTGAGTCATTAAAATTTGATGAAGATTTATTGAGTTTGTCTTCGTGTGACTCATTAAAATTTCATGAAGAATGTTGAGTTTACTCCATCCCCTCGTACTCGTAACAAAATAAGGCAAACTTCTATTGATCATAGGTTTATCACTTTATCTAGACTCAATAGACTAACTTACGAAAAAGGAACTGTGTCGGGTATACTATTAAACCTTTGTCACACCTGGTTATCAACTATGACAAAGGGACCCCCTTAGAGTTTCTCTTTATGATCTTTTCAGACCCTCTAAATATGAAAATACCACCGAGTTTACCATCTGGCCTCATTAAACTTAATCAGAGGGGGAAAAATTGGAAAACACAATTTCTCTATGTCTGTAATTGGAAATATTTTTTGGCAGTAGTCATTCCCTTAAACATGGCACTCCCTCAACAAAACCTCCTTTTTACTAGCCCTCAGATGAACCTTACCATCCTATGAGTTTAGCCTATATACTTCGTTGTTCCTGCATCCCTGTATCCTAAAACTCTTTGGTGTTCATGAGTCTAAAGCTGCCTAGTTAACCTTTGTGTTGTGCCTTCTATTGTTCAAGGGATTCCTTTATCTTCTGCATCCTACATCAACCGTCACTCATATACTTCCATGATGCCCTCCGTCAGTTTGACCAATTGCTCAAAATTTATCTTCAAAAACAATCATTCTTGTTCCGTTTCATGTTGACTGATGTAGGACACATTATTTCCTACTTTTTGACAGGTCTCTTCCTATCGACTTCAGCACTCTATCTAGGAAGCAAATCCAGAGACATATCAGTGCCTTGGAACTTGTAGTCATTAGTGGTAGGTTACCTTGTGTTTGATTGGGGGTTTTCATTATTGGATCCCGTTTGAATGATTCTACAAGTGTTTGACGATAACACCATTATTCACACTCATTAGATTGTACTAAGCATCTTGGAGACCATCATCATTATCGATGATCATCCTCGTGCTTGTTAACAATTTTCATTATGGACTGGTAATCAGATGATTTCGCACATGTTCGACCTCAATGCTTTTATTCACATGTGTCGAAATATGTTGTTGAGATGAAGCGACAACCAATACCTTGGGTAGAGGCTTACATCACTCATCCTTGTTTCCTCTCCCAAGCTGTGTATATTGTTTTTCGGAGACATCTCATCAATATGATCCTATTATTACACAGTTCCACATTATGCTTATCGGTGGACATAATTGTCATACCTCTTTGTTAAGAAATCAAGTTGACATAGCTACTGAGTGTGGGAATGTCCAACTCAAGACATGATTTTAGATTTTAACATATGTTGTTGTGTCATGTTTCTCGTAGTCTGGAAGCTCCGATCCTCTCTCTCTTTTTTTCTATATGGAAATTCTAAATTATTTTAGCCATCATCTTTGTCTTTGATCTCACACTTTAGGGGGCATCTGTTATACATGAAAATGACCTCCTCATCAACTCAAAGGAGGAAGACAGTTTGACTAAAGGTGTGACCAAGTTCACAGTGCTATTTGCTAGGGTAACGCTCCCTAAGAATTAGCAAGAGGAGTTATAACACTCCCCATGCATGAGAAAGGGGCGTTAGCCCCTAGGGTAACTCTCTGTGTTTCCTTAGGGGAAATGTTAGTCAAATTTTGTGAGGTTCTGGAGGTCAAAGGAGAGGGTTGACTAAATAATATCCCATGTTTTACTCATTTGTTAGCCCGAAAAGTAGGAAACATCCATCTTCGACCTGTTTGAGGATATTGTTATTTCTAACAGAGTCTAATAGAAAGGGAAAGAGAAATAAAGTAAAGAAACATCCTATCTTTTTCTAAAGGGAACTCATGAGAGAGTTGGTAAGGATTAGCCTCTCATTCTATATATTGGAGGCTTGGGGCATTGTGAGGAGGTCAGAAGGTTGAAGGATTTCCAACTTATTGTTGAAACTTTGTATGAGACATAGTGGTTTACCAAGAGGTTAAGAAGAGAGAGAGAGAAAGGAGGTGGAGAATTAAGGGAAGCTTGATTCACCAGATGGTTGTAATCATCATTTCCTATTAATAATATAGACCTATAGTTGTGTTGTCTACTCTATGGTGTTTATGTTGTGATTCAGTGACATGTTGATGCAATGCCATAGTTTATAAATAGCTTAGATGCATGTGATTTGATATCCTTATATATTATTTTATTTATTATCAGAGTTTATATGTTGTAGTATTACTTCTTATCTTATTTATATGAAAGTGTTGATCTAGGAGCTAGCAGAGAGGTATTTCACTCTACTACATTGGGTTCTCCAGCAAAACTACATCAAGATCTGAGGTAATCTCTTCCCTCCTACTTTGAATATCATACATTAATATGGATATGTATATGATTCTTTGTGCTAGTTGTAGCTAATCTGATATGTCTGTCAAGGATCCTGGGAAGATCCTTGAGGGTATTCTAGCCACAATCACCCATGCATTAATCCCTATAGCAAGTAATGTTGCGGTGAAAGCAGTGGAGATCCCTAAGAAGAGAAAGCAAAGCACAGTGAAAGAATAGAACAAAGTTAGTGTTGTTGTGTGCAACAAGAGGAGGATTGCCACAAGTATTTAGAAAGCAGAGTGCAGAAGTTAAATCTACAGACAATTATTAGATGGTATTTTACTTGTAATGTGTATGCCTCTGTTTTCAGTTTGAAAATTATATGAAATAGCAGAACAGTCACAGTAACAGGTTGGTGTCTACACACTTAAGAGGTTTGTGCCTCTTAGAAAGTTGGTTCTTGCTAAAACAAAGGGGTTTGGTGCCTCTAATGAGTGGGTTCTCACAAACAAACATATGTAATTAAATTGGTGCTTAAATTTCGTCATAAAACAAACAACAACTTGGTGGTTTTTTCCGTCTGGGTTTCCATGTGAAAACATTGTGTCAAATGTGTGCTACTCGTGAGATTGTTATTTGAGTATGTGTATCTGAAAGTTTATTGATTTGTGGTTTCATGAATGAATGCTCTCATATATGAAAGAACAGAAGAAGGAACTCAAAGCACAATAAGAAAAGAAAAGTAACAGTTTCTTAAATTATTGATTTAGCCCACCCCCATCCCCTCTCAGCAATTCCTTATTCCAACAATTGGTATCAGAGCCAAGTACCTTTAGTAACAGTTTAACCACTAGAAGGTGGATCCCTAAGGAATTATGAATAGGCACGAGAGTCAAAAAGTTTACTCGAGTAGGGTATCGGTCTTTGATGGAGCCAATTATGCCTTTTGGAAAGTAAGAATGGAGGCATATCTTATTTCCATGGGGGTAGATGTTTAGACCTCACTAACAGTAAATTACAATGTCCCAGATATTTCCCCCACAGATGCAAATGGAAAGAAATTGTATCTAAACAATGATAAAGCCAAGCATTCCATTCTTTCTGGTCTTAATCAAACCGAACTTGTGAAATTTATGCACTGTAAGTCTGCTTATGAAATGTGGGAAAAGCTTAACCAATGTCATTAAGGAGATGACAAAGTGAAGCAAGAAAAAATTCAGACCTTCAGAATGAGGTTTGAAAGCTTGAAGATGACTGAGAATCAAAGCATAGTTGAACACTTTCTCAGAGTTGATGAAGTAGTTAATATGATTAGAGAACTTGGTGAGGAATTCAAGAAAGAATTTATTGTTCAAAAGGTATTGAGATCTCTACACATGAGATTTAATGAAAAAATCTCAGATATAGAGGAAATGCCCAACTTAAAGGATCTCAAAATTGATCAGCTACATGGTACTCTCACAGACTATGACATGAGATTAGGAATGGTGAAATCTGAACCAAAGGAAGTGACATTCAGAGTATCCACTAAGGTAAAGGAGCATAAAGTTCATCAATATTGCTCTAGCAGTGAATCTGATCAGGATCTAGTCATCTAGCCAGAAAACTGAAGCATGGCTTTGGTAAATATAAATGGAAGTTTCCCTTTAAGTGTTACAACTGTGGAAGAGTTGGACATTTGTCTTCCAAATTCCCTTACAATGAAAAGGGTGAAAGAGAAGAAATTTAGAAATTTAGAAATAAGTCTCAAACATTTCAGAAGAAGAAATCCTACAAGAAGAATTGGTTCTATTCCAAAGAGGATAGTTCGGCTCCGAAATTAGACTGTGAAGACTCATCGGAAAATGAGTCAAATAAGTATCTTCTTATGGCCCTTGAAAAAAAATCTAAGAAACAGGGTCCTCTGTACTCTAAAGAAGAAAAAGAGGAAGGAGTGGTAGACCTTGAAGGGGAACTCATCAGTGCCCTTGATGAGTTGAAGAAAACAAGGAAGAAAAACAAGAAGTTGAAGGAACAATTGTAGTGTGCAGAAAAAGGAATGTATAACTCAGATAATGAGGAGTTTGCATATCATAAAGAAAAACTTGAAAAGGAGAACCAGGAAATCGTGAGAGACTAGAAGAGGAGAAGAAGCAGCGAAACCAGGAGCTGCTCAAGTTGAAAAGGGAAACAACCTCAAAAATTTTGCAAATATGAATTTTTTTCTTTAAAGGTTGAGTTGGAGAAAGCCAGAAGAAAGGAAGAGGTACTTCAAGATATGATTCAAGAACGGGAAGAAAAATTCCAATATCTTGAGGCATAGGTGGTCTCTCTAAGAATTGACCTTGAGAAAACAAAGTCCGTGAAGGGTCTAAATGAGAGATTTGCTAAAGGGACTAGAAGACTAAATCAAATTTTGAGTTGTCAAAGGACCTCACGAATCAGAACCAAAATGGGGTACTCAAAGGAATAAGAATCTTCTATCGGGAAGAAGAATATAAAATTAAGGTCCACGGGAGCTGAAGAACCACAGAGTCATAGGAGGAATCATCATGAAAGATTTCATGAAGACAAAAGAGCAGCCGGACAAAGAGGAGATCATGGAGGACAAGTCAAAGAGTCATTTGACCAAGTTATTTATGTGTTAACCTGATAATGATTTTAACAATAGGCGTTCCTACCTATTTTATGGTCACTACTATAAGTGTCATATATTTGGTAACAAAGCTATTGATTGTAGAAGTGTTAAAGTCGAAAGAGACGAAAATATTAGGTTCAGTACACACTGGACTACTAAGTCTCAAGACTCCTCTTTTAGGGATCAGAATATCTTCACTCCCCTACAAAGTGAATTTGAATGTTTTAAATGTAATAACTTCAGGCACAAGGCCAACGAATGTAGACGCAGGTTTGAATACCTCTCCAAATCTCAAACTGATAGACAGACACACATACAAAGGGATAAAGGAAGTCAGAAACAAAATACCAAAAAGAACATGTCATGTGGGCTCACCTTATCGACGCATGATAAAGAAAACAAATAGTATGTAGACAACGGTTGTTCCAAACATGTGATTCGAGACAAAAGAAAGTTTATTTCACTGAAAGAAAAAGACAGAGGCGGCAATGTGACCTTTGGAAATAACATTCCAGTAAGAATCAAGGGAAAAGGAGTGGTCAGTATTGATCAGAAGACAGAAGAACAAAATGTATTGTACGTGGAAGACCTCAAACACAACCTTATTAGTGTTAGCCAGATGTGTGACAACAACTATAATGTGACCTTCCGGTCTAAAGATTGTGATATCCACAATATAAAATATGGAAAACTAGTGGGGAAGGAAGTCAAGACTCACAATAACATTTATGTGTTTGGTGACTCAAGGTTCAATTATTACTTGAGAAAAACAAGTGAAGCACGACTGTGGCATAAGAGGCTCAGACACATGAATTTTGATAGCTTGATAAGGATAAGAAAGATAGGCGTGGTAAAGGATTACCTAGATTGTCAAGGCCTGATAACACCATCTGCAAGTCATGTCAGTTTGGCAAGCAGGCTAGGACTGATTTCAAATCGAAAGAGTCCTCCTCATCTAGACCTTTGGAGCTTATTCACATAGATATCTGTGGCCCCACTAGAACAAAAACATCAAAAGGAGAAAGGTACTTCCTTCTATTCATTGATGATTTCACGAGGGATACTTGGTTTCTCCTCTTAAAAGAAAAGTCAGAAGCATTTCAACACTTCAAAAAGTTTAAGGCTTAGGTAGAGAATGAGAAATAATTGAAGATAAAATGCTTGAAATCAGGTAGAGGGGGAGAGTTCACCTAAAGAGAGCTTGAGGAATTATGTGAAGAGAAAGGTCTTAGAAGGCATTTCTTAGTGGCCATAACTCCTCAACAAAATGGAGTTGTTGAGAGGAAGAACCAAACAATCCAATAAATGGTTAGAGCGATGTTAGATGAAGTAGGAGTGGATCACCACTTTTGGGGAGAAGCAGCTTAGGTAGTAGTATACTTGGAAAACAAAACTTGTCTCAGGCCTGACAGTGAAAAAACTCCATATGAGCTACGAAAGAGTAGACCTACATCAATTAAACACTTCAAGGTGTTTGGGAGCAAGTGTTTCATTAAAAGAAATGAAAAGAACCTTGGGAAGCTTGACTCGCGTGCTAATGAAGGGATACTACTTGGATATTGTATTCAAAGCAAAGGGTACATATGCTACAACAAGAGGACAAGAAATATAGAAAACTAGTGGTTGATGAAGTAGGCTCACAACCTGAACCCTCTAAAATTAATTTATACTTAGATGATGAAAAGAGTTAAGAGTTGAGGGCCGCGGATATGAATGAAACAAATTCAGACAATGAAGGTGAGGAAGAAAATACGTCTTCTAGGCTAAAAATGCCTTCCAGGTATGTGCAAAAGGAACACCCTAAGAGTTAGATTCTTGGAGATCAAAGACAGGGTGTCCAGACCAAAATGAAACTCGTGGGAAGTACAAATCATGCAAATTTGGCTCTACTGTCACATATAGATCCCAAGAACCTTTGTTAAGCAAGTGAAGATAAGTTTTGGGTGAAAGCCATGAATGAATAGCTAGACCAAATTGAAAAGAATGACACATGGGAGCTTGTCCCATGATCAAAAGAGAAAAATGTTATTAGAACCAAGTGATTTTCAAGAACAAAATGAATGAAAAAGTTCAAATAATCATGAACAAAGCTCAATTGGTTTGCAAACGGTATGCCCAAATAGAAGGGGTAGATTTTGAAGAGACATTTGCACTAGTAGCTAGACTAGAAGCCATAATAATCTTCTTTCTCTTGTCATTCATAAGAACATCAAAGTCTATCATATGGATGTAAAGTCTGCCTTTCTCAATGGAGACTTAAAAGAGGAGGTTTACATTGAGCATCCTGAAGGTTTTATGCTCTACTCCAATGAATGGCTTGTTGCAAACTGGATAAGGCTCTTTATGGTTTGCAACAAGCCCCTAGAGCCTAGTATGAAAAGGTTGAATGAGTATCTCAAGCAATAAAGGTTTAAGAAAGGCTAGTTGACAACAATCTTTATGTAAAATTTGAAGATGATCATCTATTGATAGTGTTTGTATATATGGATGACATAATATTTGGTAGCGATGTGGAGCAGTTGGGGCATATGTTTGTTAATTGTATGCAAAGATAATTTGAAATGTCCATCTTTGGTGAGTTTTATTTCTTCTTGGGTCTGCAAATTACTAAGTCTCCACGAGGATTTTGTATATCCCAATCCAAATATCTCAAGGAAACTTTGAAGAAATTTGGAATGGAAGATTGCAAACATGTCGGCACACCCATGACTATAGGGTGTAAATTGTGCAAGGAAGATGCAATGCCATAGATAAATCAGAGTAAATACATATCAATGATAGGAATCTTATTGTATTTGATAACTTCAAGGCCAAATATCATGCAAGCAGTGGGAATTATGGCAAGATTTCAGGCTTGTCCACGAGGAATTCATGTGGTGGATGTTAAGAGGATTTTCAAATATCTTCAAGGTACAAAAAAATATGGGTTGTGGTATGATAGGAGTAAAGACTTTAATCTAAAGGCCTACACATATGCATATTGGGCTAGAAGTCTAGATAACAAGAAGAGTACTTCTGGTACAACTTCTTTCTGAGTGAATGCTTGGTGTCGTGGACCAGTAAGAAATAGGGCTCCATCTCTCTATCAATTTTTGAAGCAGAATACATTGTCGTTGCGACTTGTTGTACACATATTCTTTGGATGAAGCAAACCTTAAAGGATATACAGGTAGAGTTGTTTGATCCAATTCTAATAATGTGTGACAACACTAATGTAGTCAGCATCTCAAAAAATCTAGTCATGCATTCAAAAACCAAACATATTCCTATCAAATATCATTTCTTGATGGTACAAGTTGCAACCAACATTGTTAAACTTGTGCATGTTCCCACTAAAGAGCAACTGGCAGATATCTTTACCAAGCCACTTGCAAGAGAACCAAAGCACAATAAGAAAAGAGAAGTAACAATTTCTTAAATTAATGATTCACCCTCCCCCCGCACCCCCGTTCAGTGATTCCTTATTCCAACAAAGTCTCTGCTTGAGTGGATGTTTCCACTTTGTCTGCGCTCTGCTTCTCCAATTGTAGCTACTCCATAACTAGTTGAGGCTTCTTCCTAGGTTGTTTTTTACGCTGCATATTGAGAGGTAATCCATGCTCCTCTCAACCACCAAGTCTCTAACTTTTGCCTTTCTCCTCAAGGGTTTGCATGCATAAGCTAAATCTGATCTACTCATACTGCTATTGCTACTACTTTGTTCTTGCTTCCGCACTGCTGCTACAACCATTGCAATAAGGAGTTTGATATTCCCATATCCTAAAGTACTAGCTTCCATAGAGATGCTCCCTTCGAAACTAGACTCCCTCTAAGTCTCGATCTCCCAGTGGAAAATCTCTCTACTCCTCATTCTGCCAATATCAATGATCACAACTCTTTTTTGTCACTAAACCTTGGCTCATTGATCTGCCCACTAGAAGCGTTCTAGCTCCATTAAAAACTCTTCACATAAAGTATTCAGGATCTTCCATGAACTAAAACTCCATCAATCTGCAAAGACAACTTTGAATTCTTCTCTTCTATTATGATTTTAGCTCAAATACCATGTAGAAATTTCTACAAATATAGCTCTAATACCATGTATAATTTCCTTGTAGATTCAAACTGTAGATTGTAATATGTTAAAACAATTGACTTGAATCTACTCTACTCATTAGCGGAAACAATAGTTGGTTAATGAAATCATGAAACATATAAGAAAAAGAATTCAATCACACATAACATAATGATTTTTTGGGGAAAACCACAGCGAAAAACAACTACTATCTGTATATTGCATTAATCAGAAAATATGAAAATATTACAATGTTTTGCTCAAGCCCGAGCAACCTTTGCACTATCTCTATCTATCTCACTTCTCCCTAGGCAAGCCTAGGATGAATACAATATGCTCTGTTCAACCTTGATCTCAACTTGCACAAGTATTTTCTATCATCTACTTGATTTAATGTCGTTGGCCAATACTTACCCAAATTCCTAACCTTCCAAGCTTCTACTTCCTTGTGTTTTTCCTCAAGGAATTAGCCTCTATTTAATTAGGAAATTCCTCAATTATGAATTGCGCAATCCTCATAGTACTTCCTTTGACCGCTTGCACCCTCTATTTAATTTAGATGATTTTACAACTGATAATACATTGTCCTTGAACTCCAATCTCAATTAGGTTTTTCTCTAATGTGACATGCATGAGTTAATTATGAGTGAATCTTCAGTTTACTAATTGATCATTGCATGTAGCGCCCCACTCTTCGACATGGAACACCCCACTCCTATAAGTTACACCCCACTAATTCCTCCGTCAGTTGGAACTAGTTTAACTGACTTTAAGTCAATTAAACTAAATTAAATAATTATAACTCAAAATAAACTCAACTAGCACCCCTAATTGTAAGTAAAACTCTACATAATTCTAGTTAGACCCTCAACTCCAATTAACTGAAGTAACTAAGTCAAATTAAAGTAGTTAACTATTAAATTGTCATGAGATGTAAAGCTACAATTTTATTCCCAATTTAATTCAAAAACAAAATTAAATTAAAATTTTCCTGATACTATTTTTAAAATCTCTTATTGCAATTTTCAAAACTGGATGATGAATTAACTCTGATTTTCACTTTAGAAACACCAAAATCACCAAAATGGTACAACATAAAATTCACTTTTAGATTTTACGCCACATCAATCTTTATGGTAGTGTGTTAGTCTTTACATCATTGTGTCAGCTACATCACTCTGTATATGGTAGTAAACTGGTATGTGCGTCATTGTGTCAAATATAACATACAGTAACATCTCTTCAAGATTCATTTATTGAAAAGTGTGATACAATAAGCAATCCAATAGTAAAAAAATTGACCAATAACACTTAACCTAATACACGTGCTCATTTCTCATTGCAATTAATGACTTTTATATATATATTTATTTTTTAGTAATATTTAATTACAATTATTAATAATTAATAGTAATATTTGTTATTATTAATTATTATTAATTCATTTCTCATTTCATCTCATAACTTCTCTATATATTTATTTTTTTAATAATTCCATACATAATAATAATTATTAATTAAATATATTATTTATTATTAATTTTAAAGCAAAATTACTAATTTAAATAGCTTGTTAAATCTATGGGCTTTATCATTCTTTGCATAATGGACTACAATTCTGGATTTGATAGTGGCAATAATTCTTTGCATAATGGACTACAATTCTGGATTTGATAGTGGCAATATTTGGTGATAGAATAAAAAATTCACACCTTACATTTAAACAACTCTACAATAATTTGTGACTTTTCTTCTTTGCATTGACTTTTCTCTCTGCATAGTAAACTTCAGTTTTAATTAATCTTTAAAATTCAGACATTCCTACTTGATGGATTAATAGAAACAATATCACTACTGACTTGGTGACAATGTTATGTCAACTAATAATAAACCTTAAAAAAAAAATGGGGAAACAGGAAACAGGAAAATATAAGATTACCACAGCAGGTGGGATATCCAGAGAAGCCAAGAGATTACTCCAACATATGTTGCATAGAAATTTAGTTTGATGATAGTTTGTTTTCAAGGCTGTAAACGTAAAAAAATCCCAGTCACTTTTTTTAAACTCCCGGTGGCCATATAATTGACACTTCATATGTTGTTGGCATTTACAAGATATTCCTTCAACAATTTGACTACCATCCATGATTCTTCTATCAAGTCTCTCAGTATTGGAACCTTATGCTTCTATTAAGTTTTTCCTCCTGAGAGGTTCAGAGCCAAACAAGGTTTGATGGCTAGAATTATGCCACTATTAACCCTATATGCAACGATTGCAAACATCAAAGGTATGTTTCTATACATTTTTTTCTGCCTAAGTTTGTCCATCAGATGGGGATTATATGCAGAACTCATGGTGGGAGGTATATCCACTTGCTTACATTTCTTTTCCCAAACTTTATTTTTAAATTTGAAATTTGATATATTGATCAAGATGCTTTTCAGGCTTGTCAAAAATCAGACCAGGTTTTTTCAAATAACAGCATACACATTGTTTATTTTGAATTAGTGAAGTTTTTGGTTACTAGGCGCCCACATTTCCACCGTGCATTGGGAGGTCTGCTCCAACTGCTAATGGGAGTTCTTTCATTGGGATCATTGTAACCCAGACCTCTCTCCTAATCACCCTCTCTTAAAGGGTGAATGGTAAAGTCTAGTAGACATGGCAAACCTTACCCATACAGACATTGGTCCAGACAATAACAGTAGGGCAAAACCAGGTCACTCTACCTCTGGATGGAAGATAAGTTAATATGATGCAATAATCAGGTCTGGTGACTCTCAATGCAACAAACATAAACAAAATGTAACATAATGTCACAAAATATAAACAAACTGTAACATTCCTGCCTACTGATCGTTGGACTTAAAACTTAATTCTCTCTATCTATATATATAACATAGTGTTTGAAGATCGAACCAAAATCCATAATAATTATGAACCTACAATACCAGATTGCAAGAGTTGATCTTCTTAATAACTCAGCCATTACTGTACTTCTCAGGTTTTAAGAAAACAACTTCTCTGTAAAATTGAGGTCAATATACATGATTCACAATAAATAGATAGGTTCTATGATACTTCAACATGATTCAAAATAAACATTGAAACCCAAGTCAAATTACTGGAGATGTGTGAAAGCTAATAATGCCACCAAAACTGTGGAGTCTGGCTACAGGATTCGTTTCTTTTCTGTATCATCCAAGTAACCCCCAGTGCTGGTAATTTTCTGATAGAAGTGAAGCACCTTTGGGTGTGCTTTGATCTTAGATGGCTTAAATCCAGTCAGCCTCAGCCCGTCTAAATTCTTTACGCGTGAAAGGGCTACATATACCATGCCATAATCAAATGCCCTCGAAAGATTTGTCTCCAACCTCTCCAACGTCATGCCTTGGCACTTGTGCACAGTAATAGCCCATGCTAAAATTAATGGCACCTGTGTTCGGCTAGCCACCTTCACCTCACCTTCATAAACATCCCAGGATTCCGATGTGATAATTCTTTCGACCCCGCAGAGAAATCTCACCTTTGGCCAGAGCCCTGTTGGACTAATAGCTCTCGACTGCGTCTCATCCCTAACAAAATCAACAATCTGGCCCGTTGCGCCATTCACCAGTCCTATCCCAGTCTCTATATTCTTGATAAGCATCACTTGCGCCCCTATGCAAAGACCAATCTGATCAGGAGCAATTCCAGTCTTCAGCTTCCTCTTTTCATACTCTTTTCCTTTATCCTCGGCACTAAAAGTGATGATTTCCTGCCCCAGAGCATTCAGTTTCTCATCATTCACCCTCCTAACATCAACATTCCTCGGATACAATCTAGTCACAGAATCATCCACGGATGGACCATGACAGTTCTTCAATTTGGCCAAGGTTTTTGAGTCCCACAGACCTCTTCTTATTTCTTGCAACATCTCTACTAGTTCCCTATCTGACTGCCTGTAAACCTGAGTTAATTCAATCTGCTTGTCAAAACATTCATTCCAGCAGTCTGCTTCAAAGGCAAAGAACTTGTGCGGATTCTGAGGGGTCACCGGTGGAAGTTGGAAGAAATCCCCTGTCACCACAAGCTGCAACCCACCCCACATCCCTTTCCCGTTCGATGGTTGCCTGATCATATTGGCAACATGATTCAACTGATCAAATAACTCTCCATCAATCATGCTTATCTCATCTATAACCAGTGCCTTGGCCTTTTTCCATCTTTGAACAATTTTCTTATTATTTTCAATCATTGTCAACAATCCATTCGGAGTGGTAGAACGTGGTGGAGCTCCAGCAAAGGAATGTAAAGTCACGCCATTCAAATGGCATGCTGCAATCCCTGTTGAGGCTGTTACAAAGACAGAGCCTGGACCATGCAATTTCTTCATGATTTTTACGACAAATTTAAGAAGGTAGCTCTTGCCTGTGCCTGCAGCGCCTGTAACAAATACAGATTCCCCTCTTGAAACAGCATTCAGAATTGTCATCTGCTCATTGGATAATTTAATCTGTCTTTTCGAATGGGCCTTGCACATTTTCATCACTTCATTCCATTCTACCTGTTTTCTGCAAGTGGATATGACGGAAAACCCTCCAGATTCTGAGCCCATTTTGACCTGTGATTCACTCTGCCTTCCCTGTGATTGCTTTTTCCGCCCCTCTGAACTAGACTTATCAGATTGGCTCTCCAATATTCTCATGGCTTCTTTCCATTTTCGCCATTTTCTGCGTTCGGCTCTTTTGGAAAGCCCTCCAGATTCTGAGCCCATTTTGACCTGTGATTCAGTCTGACTTCCCTGTGATTTGTTTTCCGTACTCTGGTTGGCTAGTGACTTTGTTCTTTGCAGCTGCAGTTCCTCGGTTAGGGGACTTTGGGACTCAAGTTTTTGCTGAGAACCTCTGAAAGTTTTAGACCCGGTACTCAATTTTTTCGCTTCAATTCTCGCTGCAGATTTTGCCATTTCACTTAAGCCAAATGCCATCACCCTACATGAAAATGTTTTAGCCATAACTGTAGCGGAATGCGCATTTGTAGTGGCAGAGTAAACCTTTGCGAAATCGTATGCCCGAGAGGAGTAGCATCCCCTCTCTCTGCAGTATTTGGTTGTGAACAGGTGGTTGCGCGCCTTATTTCCCAATTGAAGAAGTACCCTGCGCGAGGAAGGGGATAAGCAAGTGAACATATTGTGTGCAAGCCTGCACATACTGCTTGATGTCATGTTTGTGTATGTGCCCTCCTTCCGATTGCCAACATTAATCGATGGAGCGAGCGAATACAACTCAGAGTACATTTTTCTGCCGAATCGAAAACAGAGCCAGACATATTGTCCCGCGAGTACATTTTCCCGGGGGAAAAGAGTATCGGCAAGTTTAATTCCGTTGAATTTCACCGCCACTGTATTTATGCGACCTCATACGGATTCCTGTTACTGATACGGATTTCATGACTGTTCTCGATTTTTTTTGTTTCATAAATTTGAGTTAAAATGTGGTACCAATTCCTATACTGTACTTATATTTATGTAACCCCGTATATGCTGTTCTCCATTTTGTTTTTCATATGTTTCTCCAATTTTGTCAAAGATTTACTTAAATTGCAGACTAGATCACAATGGTGTAAATTCCATCAATGTGAGAGGAATTTACTGTAATTGCAAATTTGAATAGTGTAAACTATATAAATGTGAGCGAATTGGTTGGAATTACCCGAAAAATAATTTGAATATTCAAAAAAAATTCATAAGTGTTAAATTTATTTGTTATATTTAAA
>APFE031173458.1:0-15388 GCA_000404065.3 Pinus taeda
AATAATCTTTCTTATATAAATAAAAACAATTATAATATACAACCATATATATCTATATATTATATTAATATATAGCTATATTGTTATTTAATGGACATATCATAAAGCAACCGTTGTGAGTACTTATAAATAAAGAAGATTATGCATACGCATGAAGGGGTATATAACGGTGATAAATATTTATCACCGTATAATCCTCAGGGTATATCACTGTTAAGAAAATACCAAATCAGAGCATCAGAAATGAGAATTAAATTTCAAACGATCCCATGCCACAACCCATTCCATCAAATAACTTTTCAAAGAACATAAAATAATTAAATCTCAAATGATCCCATACCACAGCCCATTCCATCAAATAACTTTCAAAGAACATAAATCAGAGACAGGAGAGACCAAGTTTTGCAAAGGAAAGAAACAGAGAGGGCTCTACAGGATTCCCCACCCTAATGATCATCGTAAAAAAAGAATACCAAATCACAGAATCAGAAATGGGAATTAAATATCAAACAACCCCATATCAAAGCCCATTCCATCGAATAACTTTTCAAAGAACATAAAAGAATTAAATCTCAAATGATCCGATACCACAACCCATTCCATCAAATAACATTTCAAAGAACATAAAGTCGAGACATGAGACAGGAGAGACTAAGTTTTGATAGTGTATGAGCCTCCATGTTCTTCTCCCAATAGACATGTTGAAAGGAGACTACTAAGAAAGAAGAGATAATTTCCTAATTAGCTAAATCCAATTGCAAAGAACTAAAACCCCAAGAAAGCAACGTTGATTAAAAATCAACAATCATTAAAAATAAGAATATTATCAATGCCAAATTAGCAAGCGCACTAGAGAGCACCAAAGAACTAGAACCTCAATAAAGCAACAACCCCGAATCGAGTTGATCGAAACAACATAGTCATTAAAAATAAGAATATTATCAATGCCCAACTAGGAAGAGCACTACAGAGCACCCTGCAATGCCATGAACTTCACTCTACAATTGTCCTCCCTACCACCATACTAGCATAGATCCATATTTACTCTAGATCTACCAAGTGCCGAGAGGGATCAAATATTTTTTCACTCTATGCGAGTTTGCATATCAAGATATTTGATCCCCCTAAGCGCTTAGTAGATCCAGAGTAAAGATGAATCTATGTTGGTTTAATTTCCCACTTTAAATATGCTACATTCCACGTGAATACCATTGGTTCTCAATACCATGGATGAATACCATGGGCCATCTTTATTTTTATTAATAAAAATAAAAATAAAAGAATATGGAGGATTCCCGAACCTCGAGGATTCCCCACCCTAACGATCACCGTTAAGAAAATACCAAATGAGAGCATCAGAAATGAGAATTAAATCTCAAACGATCCCATGCCGCAACCCATTCCATCATATAACTTTTCAAAGGACATAAAATAATTAAATCTCAAATGATCCCATACAACAACCCATTCCATCAAATAACTTTCAAAGAACATAGACAGGAGAGACCGAGTTTTGCTAAAGGATAGAAACAGAGAGGGCTCTACAGGATTCCCCACCCTAATGATCATCGTTAAAAAAGAATACCAAATCACAGAATCAGAAATGGGAATTAAATATCAAACGACCCCATATCAAAACCCATTCCATCAAATAACTTTTCAAAGAACATAAAAGAATTAAATCTCAAATGATCCAATACCACAACCCATTCCATCAAATAACATTTCAAAGAACATAAAGCTGAGACACGAGACACGAGAGACCGAGTTTTGAGAGTGTATGAGCCTCCATGTTCTTCTCCCAATAGACATGTTGAAAGGAGACTACTAAGAAAGAAGCGATAATATCCTAATTAGCTAAATCCAACTAGCTAAATCCAACTGCAAAGAACTAGAACCTCGAGAAAGAAACGTTGATCAAATCAACAGTCATTAAAAATAAGAATATTATCAATGCCAAATCAGCAAGAGCACTAGAGAGCACCAAAGAACTAGAACCTCAAGAAAGCAACAACCCTGAATCGAGTTGATCAAAACAACATAGTCATTAAAAATAAGAATAGTATCAATGTCCAACTAGGAAGAGCACTACAGAGCACCCTGCAATGCCATCAACTTCGCTCTACAATTGTCGTCCCTACCACCATACTAGCATAGATCCATCTTTACTCTGGATCTACCAAGTGCCGAGAGGGATCAAATATTTTTTCACTCCATGCTAGTTTTGATCCCTCTAGGCACTTAGTACAGAGAGATATCAAATATTTTTTCACTCTATGCGAGTTTGCATATCAAGATATTTGATCCCTCTAAGCTCTTAGTAGATCCAGAGTAGAGATGAATCTATGTTGGTTTAATTTCCCACTTTAAATAGGCTACATTCCACATGAATACAATGGGTTAATACTATTGGTTCTCAATACCATGGGTCAATACCGTGGGCCATCTTTATTTTTATTAATATTATTATTAGTGTTAATAATGTTTTTTTGCATGTCATTAATGATAATTTGACCCATGGTATTTGTCCCATGTGCTTCACCTAAATAAAACCTCTTTTTTGAGTGTTCATAAATATAAAGTGGATTACGGAGTAAATATAAAAAAGGTTTTATTTATTTTTCATCAGTCTAGTTATTTATGTTTTTATCTATTTAACATATTTGTTTTATTTACCATGGTATTCGGCCCATGGTATTTTGATCTAGGATGGATCTAGGAGGGTTTAGATGTTTATTTCTAATCCTATTTGACATATTTTTATTTATTTAACATACCTCTTTATGTTATATTTATTTATTTACCATACCTCTTTTACAAATATAGTATTTGGGCCGCGCATGGTATTAAAATGGTATTTGGCCCATAGTTTTCACATAAAAAACATTTTTTTTGAGTTATCGTAAATATAAAGAGGTTTATGGAGTAAATATAAAAATAGGTTTTATTTATTTACCATACCTCTAGTTTATTTAGATTTTCATTTATTTACCATACCTCTTGTTTATTTATATTTTATTTATTTACGATACGTCTAAAGTAAGTATAAAAATAGGCTTTATTTATTTACCATACTTCCCATTTATTTATATTTTTATTTATTTACCATAACTATGTTTTGGGTGTTCATAAAACTCTTTATATTTTAAATTTATATTGTGTTTATACATAATAATAATTAGATCGATTTTTAATTGATAAACGTTACATATTAAACGTTTATGTTTACATTTACGTTGACATTTACATGTTTAAGTGAACTCTACTCTATACTGCGCTATATAGAGAACCTCTCGACGCAATGAACAAAAGGATCCAATTGCAGCAAAACAATACAACGTTAATAGAAAATTACCCTTTAATTTTAAGAGATACATTTTACTTGAAATAATACATTGTTTCACTCATTATACCTAATCGCATTTAATTCCCAATAATTTAAAATAGTCAATATCCCTAAATAAGATAGAGTAAAATATCCAAAAACCTAAATTAAATAATATAATCAAATCTAAATCTAAAGAGGTAAATGAAATATTGTACAAGTCCATTCTACTCGCTTCAATGAATGCAACAATATTCTTTACATTAAAGCCATAATATTTATCTAAAATAAGTCATAGTTTGAATTATTTTGTTTACATTTAACTCAATGAGGTTTGAATGGAGTGAAATATCATGCTCTAAGGTAATCTAACATTCATCTAGTTTAATTGTTTTCTTAGAAATATTACATTTTAAGTGGATAACCTGGGTCAAAAGTGTGGGCCATTTTTATTTTTATATTTTATTTTATTTTTATAGGGTTATTTTCATTTGGTTATTTATACTTTTTTTTATCTATTTCTTTTTATTGATTTAAAATATTTCACTTACATTTCATTACATTAAATTAAATAATCTATATTCACATAATTACCATGGGGTTCTGAATACCATAGGTCAATTTTATTTTTATTTTTTATTTTTGCTTTTAGGGGTTTATTTTTATTTGAATTACTTTTACTTTCACTATTAATTTTTAATAATATTTATTTTATTTTTATTTTTAATTTTATGTAATTGACCCAATCAATTTTTTTTGTTAGAACTATATATTATTATTTTTTAGATTTCTAATTTAGTTTTATTTTTATCTTTTGTAATTTGAAAAACTCAAAATGTTTAATAGGATATGATAGGAAATTACAATATATCTCTCATATTGGTCTCCATAGGGCCTTTTTACCTCACATCAAATGTTAAAAAAGTAAGAAATGAAAAATATAAAAATCAATTTTTTCTATATAGAGAAATATGTTTATCTATAATTTATTAAAATCTTAATAATACATATATTTCTTTATTTTTATTTCTTTTCAAGTGATGTGTGTTTGTCCAGGCTTAACTTGTGGCCAGTCAGTGAAAGACACAGTGTCACTTAGGCGTCCATCCTATTTTTGCAGTTGGAACTGAATTTTCTAGAAGTCCTGCTTGTAGCTGTGGAATTCCTGTACCTCTGTCTCCATGCTAATTGAAATATATTCGAGTGCCTTGCCTAAGAGACTTTTCATATTCCAATACAAATATAAAGTCTTTTTCAATTGAGTCACTTGCCCGCAGGTATTCCTAGGATCTGGCACCATTGCCCACCAGTCCTCCATCTCAATATCCATTGATCCTGCCTAGCGATTGAGATCAACTCCCAAATCCTCAATCGAATGCCTAATTTCGTTACTGGTCCCTTCACGATAAATATTGGCTGCATCGTTTATGATGTTCGCTACCAATGTATGACACCTTGTTCTACTGCCTCAGGAGGTGGGTTGTTCCTCCTATATGGTCACCTAAGGCCTCCTACCACAGCCCCTAACATTCGTATCCTGTGCCATATCTACAAGCTCACAATTCCTAGAGAATCGTTGGGTGTGGTGAGTTGCCTAAACAAGTGGTAGCCTGAGCCTAGAAGCCTTTCACTTTTAGATGACCCTGCCTCCCTTCACATCTGCCATGGGAGAGTGAAACAGTAATTGCCATAATAAAAAATTTTGAAAATATGTCGGTCTTATCCCATACCCTCCCTTGTAGGCATCCATCACACATAAGAACTCAACTTCCACACACCATAACCAATTTTCATATTAGCAATAAGAAGAGTCTAAAAGACCACCATGACCAACAACATTAAAGTATTCCTCGAACCCTGAACAATTATATTTAAAGGTTAAGTTGTGGAATAGGATGGTTATCAATATAAATATTATTATTTAAATTTATTATAATGTCATATTCAATTCAATCAATTTACCATTTTTATTACTTTTCAAATTGAGTCCATATTATGTATTATTATCATTTCCTTTTGTAAGTTTAAGTTTTATCGCCTCAAAATATCAATTAAAAAACATACATACATCCAACATAAACATCAACCATCTCCTATTTAGATTCATTGAATCATCACCAATAGTATTCTAAAATAAAAAACATAAAATAAACATTAGGAGTTGAGAATCTAAAGAGGTAAAAGGAGTTGGATCCAAAGCAATCTAAATTGGAGGAGCATGAAGAGAAAGTTCACACTAAAAATTAAACTCAATGTGTGCCAACCTCACTTCAATACTCTCTAAACTCACTTGAATTTGAAAACCAAGTGGAATATGTTGGACAATTGGCATTGTGTGCATGACCAATGGCCTAGAAAAGGCATCTACAAGTGTGTTGGCATTGATTTCAATAGTCATGCCGAGGAGTTGCGCTGGGTAGTTATCATTGCCTAACAACTTTCATGAGTGTTTCCATTGATTTCAACTAGGTAAGCTTGTTTTCTTGTTATAACAAATGTTGGTAGTGATGGCTCACTAGCAATCTCTTGGTAGTAAAAAAATGCATTTTCATTAACATGCATAAAAGAATCTATGGATGAAAACATTCTTCCCCTGATTTCATATGCCAAGACATCCAAGGAGACCAGGAACACCATTGAGAGGAGTTTTGGTGCAAGGCGGAGCATTAAAGTTGAATATTATAAGTTTGTTGAATTGCACTGTGCATAGGTGCGAGTGGATGATGGTTGTGATCAATTTGTAGCTGAAGCATAGAAGGATCACATATATTCTCGTGATTCTCACAATGCACAACTGCAAGTAGATGAAAATTTGATGAATCCAACAAAAGAGCTTGATGATGACAATATGGTGAATCCAATAAAAAATCTTACTGATGAATCCAAAAACAGAGCTTGCTAATGAGAATTTGGTGAATCCAGGAAGGGAGCTTGTTGATAATAGGGAAGCTACCATTGGAGTAGTCAATTCTATGGTGAATACAATAATTAATACAATACAATACATTAAAATACAATGCTATGGTCAAGGATATGGTCAATAAAATAGTACAACAATTAAAAAACATGATGTTATTCAATGAGAGAAAATACTTTGAATCTTAAAACCAAGTGGAAGACAACTTGTCTGCAGCAACAAAGGCTACTACAAAAGTGGAAGAGATGGAGACAAAGGCAAAGACAAAGACAAAGATAGAGGCAAAGGAAAATAGGGAAGCCCACAAAGAGAAAATAGAGAAAGAAGCAAAAGCAGAGCTCTGATTACATAGAAGAAGGAACAAAACCAATGTGTTTATGCAAATATTTTTATTTCTAACATTGATTTTCAGTGTGAAGGTACATAGAACGACTATGAAGAAGAGTTAAAGTTTTTAGAAGCATGGCTTGCAACACCATGGCTTGAAAAAATCTACATATAAGACGCAAAAATGAATTTTGAAGACAAATTGGATGATGAAAACATCAATGAAATTTTCACATATTGGAGTCTCGAAGAAATATTTTTTTATTTTAAACTATGTTGTAGTAAATTGATGAGAAATATCAGACAACAAAAGATAAGATCTGGCAACATTGCACATACAAGTCGATTTTTGAAGAAGTCTAGCACATGCTTAGAAAATTTGGAACAATGGAAGACCTACACCAACAAATGAAGAAACGAACGTTCGAAGGATACAACAATAAGAAAAAATTGAAGCAATTTAGAGGCAACAAGAACTAGAAGAACAGAAGAAGAAAAGGAAATCCAATTGAAGTCAAAATTTTATATGGTAATCCTAGCACATACATATACCAACAAGAACCTTAATTGAATTTTTATGTGGTTGTAATTAAGGAGGACTATTGGAAAGTCTAATTCCAACCATCTTCTAGGTGTCAAAACTGTCCATCTAAGTGTCCTAGTTTAGTTTCAACTAGTCCAGTTGAGTCGAGTTTCGTTTCGGTCAATTATTATTAATGTTTACAATGTAGTCTTATTTAACTGATTCGTAATACTAAGAAGAGTTATCCTTTACTGCAGGTTTTGTTCTCTCCATTCTTTGTCAGAAGCTCCATGATCACTTCCACTTCAAGCGCCATGATCCATCAAGTAACTGTTGGAGACTAGAAGCAGTGGTTCCTATACTTCCATAGGTCCAGTTTAGTCACCCTTTTACAAATAAAAAAAATATTCCACACATTGAAATTGACAAAATGAAAACCCTCATTGAAGTCACTGCAATTGAAGGGGTTATCAGACTAAGAAAATTTTTCTATACTAAAATTGTGTCCATTTATTTGAAAAAAATAAACAATCTTGGACTCACATCCATCCCGAGTTCAAATAAGTAAGCGTTTTGACATAATTATTGGCAAAAGACTCACTATTTTTACATTACGTGGAAGAACCCACGTTGAATTTTTAACCGATGGTCCCAAATTTATATTCTTCTGAATATGCTTCGTCTGAGAGAAATCGATAGATGAGCCTTCTCCTTCTGTGTTCTACCATCCGTAGGAAATTGAAGTGAAGAGCCAACATGAAGGAGCCACTTAGCTTTGAATCTCTTAGTTGTGTCTTGATTCTGATTGTCTTCATTTTTTTCCTATGATCAAATGCGATGTGAAGCTCACCAATCTTTGTGCTTCACCTTTTCCCCTTCCCTACTCACTCATTATGAACTCTTTGATTTTTTAGTTTGTTGACTTGTAATTGGGAATACGCACCAAGCCTGCATCAATTCATTCAATATGTTCAACAAGAATATTGTAATGTTCTTTTATCTCTTTAGGGGATTCATTGTCCACCATCAAGGATACCTTGAACCAATGACCTAGAGTGTCTTTGTCGTAGACAACCAAAGCATATTCAAATTACTTATTCTATTTCCAAGTCCATATTGTTGTTTCATTAACCCTTTTAGATATGGAACTCACACCATGCTTCTAAAAGATGTTAAGTCCAAAGTTGAACAATAAATATGCACTTAGACTTATTTTCTCTGATTTTTGAGTTTTATGACTTATCATTGGGAATACGAACCAAGTCTACATCAATTCATTGAATATGTTCAACGAGAATATTGTAATGTTACTTTATCTCATTAGGGGATTTGTTGTCCACCATCGAGGCTACCTTGACCCAACAGTCTACAGTTTCTTTGTCATCGAGACCCACAACATCTTAAACTAATTATTATGTTTCCTAGTCTAGCTTTTGGATTCACCAACCATTTTAGATTTGGAACTAACACCTTCCTTCTAAATGACATTAACTCCAAATATGACCAATAAATTTTCACCTTGAGTTGAGTATGTTATGCATGTATTGTAATTAAACCTTTACATAAATAGAGTCTCATGGCATTGACAATGGAGCAGGCTGGAACATTGTTGTTGTGATCATGTTTGATGACTTTGATTTGAATTTCATTATAAAATATCATGACCTCAAATAAGATCACTAATGCATACCATCGGCTCGTCAAGCATGATCACCACCTCAACGCTTTAAGCTTGCTTCACCGTAAATGCCAAGCTTTAATTACATTACATTCATAACATAATCAACTATAAATTTAGATTTATTGTTCATCTATGGACTTAACGTCTTTGAGAAGGAATTTGTTAGTTCCAAATATGAACTGAAAATAACTGGTGAATCCACAAGCTGGACTTGGAAGCATAAGAATGAATTGGAATATGCTTTCATTGTCTACGACAAAGACACTCCACACTGTTGGGACAAGGTAGCCGCAATGGTGGAAAATAAATCTCGTCAAGAGGTAAAGGCACATTACAATACTCTTATTGAAAATATTTAATGAATTAATGCAAACCCGGTGCCTATTCCCAGTTACAGGTCAACGAATTCCAAAATCAGAGAAAGTTCGATATGAGGAGCCAGTACGAAATGGCAAAAGGAAAAGTGCAAAGATGCATGATCTTCACATCACCTTCGATCGTAGGTAAAAAGTGGCGGCGATCATAATCAAGAAATGGCCCAAAGATTCAAAATCGTGTGGCTGTTTCATAGTGGCTCTTCAAGTCAATTTCCTACACATTGTAACGTGTAGAAGGAAAATGCTCAGCCATCAATTTCTCTAGACAAAGCATATTCGGAGAAATATCAAATCAATACCATTGGTTAAACTTAACGTAGCTTCATCCACCTAAAAGTAAAATAAGGAGCCTTGAGCTAGAAAAGTTTAGTATATTTTTTAGAAAATATTTGTTGATGTATTTTTCTTTGTTACTAATAAAGATAGCATTATAACATTTAAAAAGCAATTCAAAATTTGAAAAATATATTTTAAAAATTACTTGAATTTTCTAAATAATCTTTCTTATATAAATAAAAAAAAATTATAATATACAACCATATATATCTATTATATTAATATATAACTATATTGTTATTTAATGGACACATAATAAAGCAACCATTGTGAGTACTTATAAATAAAGAAGAATATGCATACGCATGAAGGGGGCATCTATAGGTGAGTGAGGACTATCCACATCAATTTATATGATGTCTTGTGTACAATGATTTTGCAATACAAACATTTTAGTTTAATAAAAATACATATTTTATTAGATTATGAATATTATTTTTGATTGTTTATTACATTATCTTTCATTACAAGAAATTGGGTTTAAAAAATGAAATTTCCAAATAAGAACATAAAAGAATTGGTAATTATAAATTTACATCAATTATAAAAGGATGAATATCAAAATTTTATTTTACAAATTAAATAAATTTTAAATTTTCGAACCAGTAATCCTTTTACATTTAAGAAAATGAAATATAAATATAAAATAAATAAATAAGTTGAAAAATAATATTTATTTAATTTAACAACTTTCACTAATAAATATTACTCATATAAAAGTTTATTACTCATTATATATTTCATAATAGTATTTTTACATTAATTTATTAGTATTTAAATTAGGTAAATTGGAAAAGCAATATAATTAGAAAACATATTATTTTTATTAATTTTTATTGGGTAGTTAAAGAAAACATGATTTTCTCATGTTAAATCCACATTTATGAAAACCCATAGTATATACCCATGGTTTTCATGTGCAATATAGTCTATTTAAAAGGGGAAAGCAAATGAGCCTAGATCTATCTTAACTCTGAATCTCAAAAGCTACCAAGTACCATGATGGATCAACTCTTTTGATATGAAACCCTCGAGTTTGATATATTTGATCCCTTTTAGCACATGGTAGATTCATAGTTAAGTTGGATCTAGACTCATAGCTAAAGAAGTCATTCCACACATATAGCAAAGAAACACTTCTTCAACTTTTTGAAGAAAGGAAATTATTTATACGATGAAAGAAAGAGTTACTAATTTAAATGAAAAATTAATAAATATTTCTATCATACATAATATAATATATATATATATATATATATATATTATATATTATATATATATATATTATATATTATATATATATATGTCAAGTCACCAAAGAAGAATACTTATCCATAAAGATAGTTTCTCAAGAAAAGAAGATCCAAAAAGAAAGAAAAACAGAGGAATCTGGAGGATTCCTCGAGGATTCCTACCCTAACGATCACCGTTAAGAAAATACCAAATCAGAGCATCAGAAGTCAGAATTAAATCTCAAACGATCCCATGCCACAACCCATTCCATCAAATAACTTCCAAAGAACATAAAGTAGAGACAAGAGAGACAGAGTTTTTTAAAGGAAAGAAATAGAGAGGGCTCTACAGGATTCCCCACCCTAATGATCATCGTAAAAAAAGAATACCAAATCACAGAATCAGAAATGGGAATTAAATATCGAACAACCCCATATCAAAACCCATTCCATCAAATAAATTTTCAAAGAACATAAAAGAATTAAATCTCAAATGATCCGATACTACAACGCATTCCATCAAATAACATTTCAAAGAACATAAAGCCGAGACATGAGATAGGAGAGACTGAGTTTTGAGAGTGTATGAGCCTCCATGTTCTTCTCCCAATAGACATGGTTAAAGGAGACTACTAAGAAAGAAGAGATAATTTCCTAATTAGCTAAATCCAATTGCAAAGAACTAGAACCTCAAGAAAGCAACGATGATTAAATAAAAAATCATTAAAAATAAGAATATTATCAATGCCAAATTAGCAAGAGCACTAGAGAGCACCAAAGAACTAGAACCTCAAGAAAGCAACAACCCTGAATCGAGTTGATCAAAACAACATAGTCATTAAAAATAAGAATATTATCAATACCCAACTAGGAAGAGCACTACAGAGCACCCTGCAATGCCATGAACTTCACTCTACAATTGTCCTCCCTACCACCGTACTAGCATAGATCCATATTTACTCTGGATCTACCAAGTGCTGAGAGGGATCAAATATTTTTTCACTCTATGCGAGTTTGCATATCAAGATATTTGATCCCTCTAAGTACTTAGTAGATCCAGAGTAAAGATGAATCTATGTTGGTTTAATTTCCCACTTTAAATAGGCTACATTCCACATGAATACCATTGGTTCTCAATACCATGGGTCAATACCGTGGGCCATCTTTATTTTTATTAATATTAATAAAAATAAGGGAATATGGAGGATTCCCCACCCTAACGATCATCGTTAAGAAAATACCAAATTAGAGCATCAGAAATGAGAATTAAATCTCAAACGATCCCATGCCACAACCCATTCCATCAAATAAATTTTCAAAGAACATAAAATAATTAAATCTCAAATGATCCCATACGATAACCCATTCCATCAAATAACTTTCAGAGAACATAAAGCAGAGACAGGATAGACCGAGTTTTGCCAAAGGAAAGAAACAGAGAGGGCTCTACAGGATTCCCCACCCTAATGATCATCAATAAAAAAGAACACCAAATCACAGAATGGATCTACATGATTCCCCACCCTAATGATCATCATTAAAAAAGAATACCAAATCATAGAATACTATATGGGAATTAAATATCAAACGACCCCATATCAAAACCCATTCCATCAAATAACTTTTCAAAGAACATAAAAGAATTAAATCTCAAATGATCCAATGCCACAACCCATTCCATCAAATAACATTTCAAAGAACATAAAACCGAGACATGAGACACGAGAGACCGAGTGTAATGCCCTCGGGACCGGGCGCTCCGCGCACGGAGGGCGACCCTCTCACCCGACGACATACGACAGTGCACCTAGCAGTACGGGTCCGTTCATCACTATGGGCGAACAGCAACATAGCAGGGTAGCGATGGGGCGACTGATCCAAGGTCGAAGGACGCATGACACAAGGGGCACAAAGGACGAAAGAGCATGAGGGTGGCGTTGGTCGGCTTTATAAAAAGACCGACCCGCCACGACATTGTTCTCGACAAAGGAACGTGGCATAGACATACGACGATTATACATGGGCTTACAAATGTAAAGATGGGGCAGCCATGAAATAAGCCCCCACCGAAACATTAGAGAAGGCATGTATGGTGTTAATACATAACACAAAACAGAACTTATATTATATATGAATTAAAATAATATAAGGGGCACGCATGTGGATTACATATGGACATAAACCATAAAAGAATACATACGTGGAGGACCATTACCATAATGGGCTACGAAGGGAGAATAACATATATTATATTCGATGAGAGATAATATATGGGTGATGCATGGCGTTATATATTGAAATAAGCCATGACCAAAACTTGTATTAAAATAATACGAGTGGAGCACATACGTGGATGACATGGACACATAAACCATTAAAGAAGCGCATGTGGACAAAACCGACAGCTTTATGAAGACAAAAGTATGGCGGTGGATTAAAAGAAACATTACATGGGCTTTACGCATGAGAAAAGGATGCCGGCTTAAACATAAGACGCCTTGATCTATGGAGGAAGAAAGCGTATATATTTGGGAATGAGAGGAGCTCATTCCTCATCATTGAATCATTCGGAGTCTTCTAACGCCTTCGCTCTCTGAAGGATCTGCACATGGACAGCAAGATGTAGTGCGAAAGATCTCAAGGGATGTGCGCATTGTTGCATAGAGAGCTTCGCATATCTGCGGGTCAGTTCATGTGACAATAGATTCGGTCAAGGAAGGTTTGGACGATGGTGGTCGAATAAGCAGGACGAACAAGAGTATTGCGCAGGTCTTAGCAGAGCAGTACACCAGTACGCAATGCGTTAAAGGAGATAGCGGGAATACAGGTTGGTCGAAGAACAAATACACAGCAATGACCGCGGGTTTGCTGGTGTTATGAACAGAGTCGCAGGTCGTTGAAGATACACGGGTCCTGGCATTATTGCACTAAGTGCAGCCACGGGTGTAAGGAACAGCGCATTGTAAATCTGTGATGGTATTAATTGAGCAGGCCGTGGAGAGCAGCTCACGGGCCTTGCCAGTTTTACTATTATCGTGTGGTCGAGGTCGACACACGCACTGTAAACATAATTTATTAATGGGGTTAATGAAAGCTTTGCGGGCAGACTCTTGATGAGCTGCACCGCCCATATATCATCGGTGTTTTTATATGTGTTATTAAGTGTTGTTATATATGTTGACAGAGTTATTAATCCAGTTGATGAATGTTATATTATATGCGATTGGTAATTAATAATTGAGGAACAGATTCATAATTAAATAGTCTGGATTATTGGATTACAATTGCCATCTTAAGAAGTGGATATAAATTAATGTTCATGCAACGAAGTGGAACGAACGTTTGGTAAGGCGTAGTCTGAGGGTAACGTCAAAGACTTGCCTGGCAGTGCCGCACATTCTCAACAAAAGAATTATATAGAGGTTGAGACCGTGACACCGAGTTTTGAGAGTGTATGAGCTTCCATGTTCTTCTCCCAATACACATGTTGAAAGGAGACTACTAAGAAAGAAGCGATAATTTCCTAATTAGCTAAATCCAACTGCAAAGAACCAGAACCTCAAGAAAGAAACGTTGGTCAAATCAACAGTCATTAAAAATAAGAATATTATCAATGCCAAATCAGCAAGAGCACTAGAGAGCACCAAAGAACTAGAACGTCAAGAAAGCAACAACCTAAATCGAGTTGATCAAAACAAAATAGTCATTAAAAATAAGAATATTATCAATGTCCAACTAGGAAGAGCACTACAGAGCACCTTGCAATGCCATGCTCTACAATTGTCCTCCCTACCACCATACTAGCATAGATTCATCTTTACTCCGGATCTACCAAGTGTCGAGAGGGATCAAATATTTTTTCACTCCATGCTAGTTTTGATCGCTCGAGGCACTTAATAACTAGAGAGATCAAATATTTTTTCACTCTATGTGAGTTTGCATATCAAGATATTTGATCCCTCTAAGCTCTTAGTAGATCTAGAGTAAAGATAAATCTATGTTGGTTTAATTTCCTACTTTAAATAGGCTACATTCCACATGAATACCATGGGTTAATACCATTGTTTCTCAATACCATGGTCAATACTGTGGGCCATCTTTATTTTTATTAATATTAATATCAGTGTTAATAATGTTTTTTTGCATGTCATTAATAATAATTTGACCCATGGTATTTGTCCCATGTGCTTCACCTAAATAAAACCTCTTTTTTGATTGTTCATAAATATAAAGTGGATTATGGAGTAAACATAAAAAAGATTTTATTTATTTCCCATAACTCTAGTTATTTATAATTTTATCTATTTAACATATTTGTTTTATTTACCATGGGATTTGGCCCATGGTATTTTGATCTAGGATGGATCTAGGAGGGTTTAGATGTTTATTTCTAATCCTATTTGACATATTTTTATTTATTTAATATACTTCCTTATGTTATATTTATTTATTTACCATACCTCTTTTACAAATATAGTATTTGGGGTGCGCATGGTATTAAAATGGTATTTGGCCCATAGTTTTCACCTAAAAAACATTTTTTTTGAGTTATCTTAAATATAAAGAGGTTTATGGAGTAAATATAAAAATAAGTTTTATTTATTTACCATACCTCTAGTTTATTTACATTTTCATTTATTTACCATACCTCTTGTTTATTTATATTTTAT